>BRDA01005010.1:102751-133607 GCA_036984385.1 Crenuchus spilurus
TGAGATCTAGGATGTGTTATTTCAGTGTTCCCTTTATTTTTTTGAGCAGTGTACATTGATATGATCCATCAGCCAGACCCTGATATTCATGCACAATAATGCAGTTAGTTAATGCAATGAAGGCATAAAGGTTCAGACTGTGTGTGTGTTTATGGTGAACTCAGTGTAGTGAGTGCAAAGGTGTGTTTGACTTGTAACTATGATTCTGCACAGGCATCTGGTGTACTGTGTGTGGGAGCTGCTCATAGAGTTCCTCATCCCTGAGGCATCTGATGAGGACTTTCAGAAAACCCTGCTACACAGCCTTTCCAAAAATGCAGAGAAACTACCACCATAAGAGCTCTGGAAGGCATCACCACTGAACACACATGCGGTTGCACAAACATATCTTGTTGAGTAGTCAGTGGTCAGACACGAAGGTACGTTCAGGCGAATGAGCACACTGGATTGGTAGATTGTTTTGTGTCTGGCTCTGATTTAGCCCTTACATTTGAAGGTCTGAAACACACTACATGCATCCGGCCTAGCTCTGATTACAGGCCACCTGTTTTGAGTTTTATCAGACCAAGCCTGATCTCCAAAACACCCCTGTACCGGATCCGAATTAGCGGATTCTCCACCGCCTTCACAAGCTCTTATCCACTTTCTTCCTGCTTGAGCTTTTGGGCAAACCTTTTACAGATGGACTTAACACGGCTGCGGTCCATCTCCAACATGCTATATCAAATGTGATAACACCAAAAAAGATTGGAAATTGGCTATTGCTTCTTCTTATTTGCCTTCATCCTGTCTTATTTCCCTGCCTTATTGCTGGCCTTACGAAGTCAGTTTTGAGTTCACCAGTCACCTGATTCCTTCTCTGTCCCTTTGCCGTGAGGGCTGCACTGTGAAGCACTTGATTCCAGTCTTGCTTAAGAGCCTTTCTCAGCAATCATCACTAGCCTAGTTCTGTCTTGTCTTGCTTCCCTGCATTTTGGGAGGAGCATTTTCCATGGCATTCTGCTTTACTGTGTGATTTGCCGTTTAACACGTTAACGTATGTGGCATGTGTTTTTGGCGTCATGCTGAGACCGTATGTGCTTTGTGGGCTTCAAACCTTTTACAAGTTAATCTCTGTGTGCATGACTTGTGACTTGTGTCTTCAGTGCTTTGGTATTGTTAGCCTTTAATGTCGGCCTTAACGCAAAGGTTATACATGACTCAGAATAGCTCATAGGGGCCAGTTGTCTTAACAAAGATTGTCTTAATAGTCAGGTCTTAACACTGTACTCACCATTCCAAATAAGATGCATGTGATGTTATGTAAGATATACATAGTTGGATTTACTAGGTGCACTGATCAGCCATAAAACCAGGAAAAGGAGGCTAATAAAGACCTTTTTGTTTATAATTTAATTCTGAAAGGTAAACTGTGATATATTTTAAATTCATTGCATAAGTGACTTTGTTTTACTGTTGATCAATTTGGTTTATAGCTCATGAAAATCAGAAATTATTAGAATGTTTCTAATCAATCAGTATAAATAATGTGTATCTCTTGGGCTACAACTGCTGCATTCCTAATATCAATCCTTAACCTTAACCAAACCAAAGGCAATGTCAGAAGTGTCTTACCTGTGATAAGGAGACTGTTGCTCATTGGTCCAAAGTCCTCTTTTCAGATTAAAGTAAATGTTCCATTTCATTTGGAAATGAAGATCCTAGAGTCTGGAGGAAGAGTGGAAAATGCACAGAATCCAGGGTGTCTGAAGTCCAGTGTGAACGTTCTGCAGCCTGTGATGG
Organism: Crenuchus spilurus; assembly: GCA_036984385.1. Classification (NCBI taxonomy): domain Eukaryota; kingdom Metazoa; phylum Chordata; class Actinopteri; order Characiformes; family Crenuchidae; genus Crenuchus; species Crenuchus spilurus. Next base: position 104,534 of record BRDA01005010.1, read on the forward strand.
TTTGGCGGTGCCATGTCATCTGCTGGTGTTGGAAAAAATCCCAACACAGCATCTATCAGGAGATTTCCAAGCGCTTCATGCTTCCATCTGCTGACAAGCTTTATGGAGATGCTGATTGCCGTTTCCAGCAAGACTTAGTACAGTGCCAAAACTAGAACCAAATGGTTTGATGACCATAATAATATTACTGTGCTTGATTGGTCAGTCAACTCATGACCTATTGGCCATGCTGACCAAAAGCAAAAAATGCTTGAAATGTCACTTTACATGTACTGAATATAAATGATAGTTTACCTTTTGAATTAAATTATGAACTAAAATAAACTTTTTCACAATATTCCAATTTTTTGTTGAATAATGTATAAGGTAAGTGGAGCAGATAAAATGCACAATGAGTGTAGAAACAAGGAGGTGGTGTAATGTTAGTTGATTGATGCTAATCTGCCTTGTATGTACAGTCATTGGCCCATTTTTTGGCATTCAGAAATGCCTCACTGCACTGTAGGTTTGCAGTTATAGATTTGTTTTATCCAGTTTATTTTTGTATGTTTTGCCCACCTCCACTCTATCTATAAGAGGAGAGGGGCTAGCAGAGGACTCTTGTTGACCAGATGCTCTAAAAGTTAAACAGTGATGAAATGACCAATTTACAGATTGTCTTTGTGTTTTTAATTTGTTAACTTATTATTTTGGCTGTATGCACTAAAGTGATTATTTTTTGCACAATTATGACTGTGATACCTGTTGTTACATCCTTGCCTCTGAAACAGTACTAGATGTCTTAACTGCCTTAACATGTATGTGAATTTGTGTTGGTGTCTTTAAAGCAGTAAACAATACTGGCCATACGTCTCTGAATAAAATACTATTTAATTTTTAATATAGAGTACAATGAACTTAAGTGATTTTTTCTTTATGCACTGCCTCATTTTGGTTGTTTTTCTGTTGTGTGAATGCTTTCCATGCAAAGTTCCTCTTATTATGTCCAGCACACTCCAGAAACTGTTTGGTGTTGGTTTGTGCATCCTTGCTGGCTGTTTGTTGGTAGAGATCAGTTTTATGTGTCTATATGCCTTGAAAGTTGCACTATTTGTATTTGTGTCTGTTGAAGTTGTGATTGCAGGGTTTTTGTTGTCATGTGTGCGGTATTTGAAATAAAGCTGCAAAGCACAGTGATGTATTGCCTTGAAAAAGAGTTGCGTTGACTGCTTATCTAGTGATTGCATATTATGTACATTGGGTCACATTAAGCATCTCAGGACAACAACACTGATGTGGGATCAGCTTTATGTACCTTTGACTGCAACTACGTGAGACCTGATCCTAGATCAGTGTTCTTACTTTAATGCCTGATAAATATGAGCCCTAAACTATGCCCTAAAGCCCTTAACTGTGAAGAAAAGTGCACAACTTCCATGTAACTCATTCTTATTGACAATGTATATGACAAGGTAATGTGCTGCAGTAATCTTAACACATTGTACATTTCCAGGCATCAGTTGTTTATATTAAAAAGAAATAATAGCAAAAACACAATAGAATGTATTGTACACAGTACTTCACACCACAGTTCTCCCCGTGCCACCAAAATAGCTCCAACCTGCCAATGCATGGACTCTGCAAGGCCTCTGAAGGTGCCTTGTTGTATCTGGCACATTCTAAGTTGCTGATTAGACTTATTGTTGCAGCTCATTCCACAGATGCACAGATTAAGACCTGGGGAATTTAGAGTCTCTTGTCAGGAATTACTCAGGACCGCTGCCTTGGAGCCTCCTACAGGCCTTGTTGTTTCAGTCTTGTCAAAGTCACTGAGGTCATTACAATGACTACTGTCTAATATATCCCAGACCTTGACATGCTGTTCTTACAATATAATCAACATTATTTACTTCACCTATGATTGGTCATAATGTTTTGGCTCTTGGGAGATCTTTACAGTACTTTTAATAATAAATCCTTTCCTCACTCCAAGACATTCAACAGGTGTACCTTTATGTTTAAAAGATTTCCCCTCGGCTAAAGCTATCTTGAGAAAACATCGGTGTTGTTCATCAGGAATGTGATTTACCACAATCAAGCATTTCATTTTGATCCATGCCTGCAGCAAAGCAGCCCAAAAGACATCAGCAGATGCTAACTGGTTGCTTCTACACTTCCTGGAGAGTTTGCCACAATAAGTAATAATTGTGTCTGGTTCTGTCGCTTTCTTTGTTGTGTAAGGCAGAGATTTTTTGGTTTTAGTTTTACTTCTTTTTCAGATTGAAGTGAATAATTATTGCTAGACAGCATTTTGAGTGTTTCATTAGGCCAGAAAAAAGGTGTGATGTCACAGCTTTAAACATTGATGTAGTAATTTGTGTAAGAATATACACAGTCATACAGAGTATTAAGTGCATCTTCACTATGGCAGCTCAAGAACATGCCATTAAGTTTCTGAGATGCTACCACCTTCCACCCGGTACCCTATTATCATGCCTATTTGCACAGTTATTTATATATGCAAATATCATGTTGTATCTGTGGCATCTCCGGCCAAGTTCATTCCAAGCCAGCAGTACTCATAATATTCTGATAGGACTATATATTTAAGGTATAAACAAGAAAAGTCACCCTCCACCTCTCCATAAATTTTCTGTTATTTATTTATTTATTTTTAATACATTTTTACCAGATTTTCTGTCCAATGTCTTTGGTAGCCAATTGACCCGCCCATTTGTTGACTCTCTCTGTCACTTGTAATGTCCCTGACTCAAGGAGGGTGCAGGCTAGCACATGCATTGGAGGAGGCATGTGCTAGTCTGCACCCTCCTTGAGTCAGGGACATTACAAGTGACAAACAGGGACATTACAAGTACAAACTCCACCTCTTTTTGAAATGCTGCAGATACATTGCTGTTGGGCAGCCAACGTGCTCTGAGGAAAGCACAGGATCCCCAGTTCTGATGGATCGCCTGGCAGATGCCTGAGCCAGTCGACATTACTTAGTAGTGCTGGGGAGAGAGTGCCATCTTACCCACCCAGAAAGAGCACAGCCAATTCTGCTCTCTCAGGCCCCGGCTGTCGATGACTAGCTGCATGACTTGGGATTTGAACTCACAATCCTCAGATTATACCGCCCGAGTCACGCGGGCCCTTTTACACAGTCTTTAACTTTGAACTGAGAGCTTCTGTTCTATACAAAAAAAGTCTTAATGGTTTCATGCAAAAATCTTAATGGTTTCATGCCCATAATGTGCTAAAGCTCCACAGGTGGTCACAGTTGAGATCAGTTCCAAAGCAGTGCAGATGCTCTCATCACCATAACAAGAAATTAAATGCAAACACATTTTTAATAAAAAAAGATAGGAAACTTAATTTTTTTCCCATGAATATTATAAAAAAAATAGTAGTACTAAGTTCAGGGGTCAAAATTTCAGATGACAACTTTTTGGGTATGCCATGTACTTTTTTGTTCATATTTTTAGTTTATACTACTCTATACAGTTCAATGTTAATTTTGCCTTGTATCATCTGTGTACTAACAAAGATATTTTAAGAACATTTTTGTTATTATTAAGTGCTGTCAATCCAACTCTTGGCCCTCTGGATTGTCTCTCTTCAGTCTTCTTAATTGTTTATGATTCCTGTGATTGTATATTGCATCCATCATGTTGCTGTTTGTCCTCTTCTGCTTTTACTTTCAACCCATCTAAGTGTGCCTGTAATGTCCAGTAGATTGGTTCTCATAATATGTCAAAAATAAGAGCTCATCAGTTTGGTTTTCTGGGTTTTGAGTGAGATACAGTGTGTGTTGATTTGGTCAGTAATCTTTTTGTTTCTTTTCTTTGCTGTTGAGATTGCTCTCAAAAGTCTTCAACACCAGGGTTTAAAGTTGTAAATATTATACATTGTACAGTTTCCAGTGTTTCACAAATCATATTTTAAAAATAATATAGTTAATTTGAATAATTCCTTGTGTTCTAGTTCGATTGTCATCAATGCCCATTTACCTGGCATCTGTACACTAACACTGCATCTCATTCTTTCTCACGTGTTACCCTCAAAATGAAACTCTTAAACCTATTTAATTTTTAATAACATACATACAGTAATTATGTAAAATATTGGATTGTAAAAATGCTTTAAACTCTTAAATCTAGATCATTTTAATAACATACACACAGTAATTATGTTAAATACTGTTAATATTATTTCGTGCAGACCTGTCATCCGCGTATGCGCCCACCGGCCCTGAACATAGATATGGAGGCTTGTGGCTGCTTCTGAGTGAAAATTGTTCTGTACTGAACTGCAAAGAACGAACCATGACACCCCATTCTTCAGCCAATTGCTGAATTTCTTGGCAGCAGTCAGATGCTGAAGTGAAATGGGAGAAGAGAGATTTTACTGTACAGTGTGCACTACGCATCTACACAGTACCGCGCTCATCGAATTCCCCGCGAAATTCAAATGCTACAGCGAGAATTCCCCAAAAATTATTTTACACTAATATTTATTGAAATCTGAAATTGAAATATTTTGTTATGCATTGGTAAAGTGTATATATGTGTGTTTCTTAATTCAAAACATGTCTTTTTGTCCATAATTTAGGATGGTTTGGGGATGTTTCAGAGGGCTTTCACGGATTAAATCTATTTCAGTTATTTTAAATGGGAGAAATTTGTTTGATATACGAGTTGACTGACTTATGAGCTCTGTTACAGAATGAATTGAACTCGTATCTCAAGGTACCACTGTATTTGGAAATGTGTTATAGATTTGTATTATATTAGTAGCTCATTATTTCCATTATGATGTCTTCTAGATGAATTTTCTGCCACCATCAGCTTGATTTGATATGACAGGACATTTTTAAGGAGAAAGCAATCTTATTATCTTTATTATTAAGTGATTTGTGACTTAGAAGGAGCTTAAGTAAAGACATACAGAGATGTAATCTGATCAGTGAAATGAAGTCATTTGTCTTGGCTGTTTATTGAAGATAATAACTAAATCAGCTTCTCAGTGTTTGCTGGAGGCCTCAGGCTGGAGTTGACCGCTTCCTGAGCTGAAAGTTGGTGCTTTTCCACAGCACATTGCTGCTTGCCTGACTACAGCCTGGCTGGACTAGAGATTAGAGAGTGCTGCACATCCCAGAGACTTTGTCGGCGGCTCAGTGAAGGAATACTTAATGTTGGCAGCTTTGTTTAGATCAATGAAAGATGTTTTGTCTGATGAAGCACTATTAAAAGTAGATATTGCGTGACTGTTAATATCTTTGAATGACAGTGGAGATGGAGATGCTACCTTCTTGTTCGTTATGTCCAGTAATTTTTGGGTCACCCTGCTTAAAAGTGATAGATGGAGGCATGTAGATTTGTGTTTACGGAAGTAAAAGTATTGTTACTACTGTGAAGTAATGACAAAAGAAAAAGGACTTGTTCAAAAACCAACTTAACTGGAACCTACTTAGGATGCACTGGATCGTCTTTGTACAGCCAGCATCTACAGTACCAGTCAAAAGTTTGGACACACCTTCTGGACATTCAGTGATTTTTATTATTTAAACAGTATCTGCATTGTATTAATACTAAAGTCTTCAAAACTATGAAGAAACACATATGGAATTATTTACTAAACAAAACAGTGTTAAACAAACCAGAATATGTTTACATTTTACATTCTTCACAGTAGGCACCTCTTGCTTAGATGCAGCTTTCTTGGCATTTTCTCAGTCAGCTTTATGAGGTAGTCACCTGGAATGGCTTTCTGTTAACAGCTGTGTCTTGTCAAGAGTTCATGACTTGCATTTCTTGCCCCCTTTAATGTGTTTGAAACATCAGTTGTGTGTCTACATGTTTTGGTTTATTTAACACTTTTAAGTTTACTACATGATTCCTTATGTGTTCCTTCATAGTCTGGATGACTTCAGTATTAACTTACAATGTAGGGGAAAAAAAACACTGAATGAGAAGTCTAAAATTTTGACTGGTACTGTATCTGCATGGGAGCTGAAGTTTCATTATCAGAAATGATATATCGCCAGAGATTAACTCTATAAATACAAGCGTACCATTTTTGATACATTGTTGAGCTTTTAAACCTCTCCATCAATGTGGGTTTTAACCATTTATTACTGTATAAATAATAACATATATTGTTTTAATTAGTAAGTTAATATTTTCATAATTGTAGATTATCCATGAGCTGCATGCACCAGAGGACACCTGCAGATTTGTAAGCTTGAAATTATTGGGGTAAAATATTTAGAGATCCTCAGCATATGAGGGGTTAAAATTGTATTCTGAATGTTTTTGTTTGTTTGAACAACATGATGTCAGCAATAAATAGTGGATGTATCAAATATGATACAAAACTCAATTTCTTTTATCATAATTGATCAGAAGGTTAGATGAACATGCCCGTTTCAAAGATTTAGAGTTTTATGGCAACCATTTGATGGTTTAGGTTTTACAAAGTTAAACACAAAATCTCATTCGTAACTAAATGTTATAGACTGACATGTAACTGTGTAAAAAAATATTCCTCTTCTCACAATTACAACTATCTAGAATGTGAGTGCATGTAAATGTTGCTAGTTATTGAATTCCTCAGCACATGGAGCAATGGGACTCGAACATGAAGCTCATTGTAGTGTGTTCTCCTACATTGTGCCAGTATTGTATTTTTACACTGATCTATCCATCATAATTCTTTATTTCATATGTGTGATTTTTTACTATACTGATGTGACATACTGTTTATCGCTGTTTAACACTTAAGCATATATCTTAGGACTCAAGCCTCCAACATTTCTTAGCAAATGCTGAAAAGCATTTCTTAATGTCTTTGCCAAGCTCTCTTTTTTTTGCCAGAGGAACTGTGGTCTCTGTCCAAAATCAACAAAAAATGAATAAAACAGACCTCTCATTATTAAAATCAGATCAAGTTTCTGGGACCAATTTTTGGGACTCCTATGACAAACAGAGGTTTGGCTGAAAGTCTGTTTATGTTACTAGAGCATAATCTTATATAGAGAAAAAGGAATAGTGAATTGTCCAAATGTTACATGCTACAGTGAGGCCTTTAGAAAGGTTTTTCTGGTTCAAGAATAGCTGAATTATTATTTTTTAATGTATGATGCGTGTGCTTCAGCACAATGAGCAAAAATGTAAAATGAGCAAAATATTCATATATAGATTAATTTCACAGTGATCTATTTAAAGTATTTATTTCTTTAATGTTAATTATAGCCTATAGCCAATGAAAACACAAGCTGTTATCTCACAAAAAAAAATAAATAAATAAATAAATATATATATATATATATATATATATATATATATATATATATATATATATATATATACGCACACATATATATATAGTGGGGAAAAAAGTATTTGGTCAGCCACTGACTGTGCAATTTCTCCTACTTAGAAAGACGACAGAGGCCGGTACACGTCATCATAGAAAAATGAGAAAAAAAAATCCAGGAAATCACATTGTAGGATTTTTAAAGAATTTATTTGTAAATGATGGTGTTATGTATTATTTAATACATAAATGTTGTTCTTCTGAAAGGTATGTACAGTATATGTTCTCAGTACTTTAGGCTCCTTTTGCATTCACTACTGCATCAGTGCGGCGTGGCACTGATGAGGTGGAATTGAAGCCCTGGTTGCTTTGATAGTGGCCTTGAGCTTGTCTGCATTGTTGGGTCTGGTGTCTCTCATCTTCCTCTTGACAATTCTCGGTGGGGTTTAGGTCAGGTGAGTTTGCTGGCCAAACAAGCACAATGATACTGTGGTTATTAAACCAGGTTTTGGTACTTTTGGCAGAGTGGGCAGGTGCCAAGTCCTGCTGGAAAATTAAGTCCACATCTCAATAAAGCTTGTCAGCAGAGGGACGCATGAAGTGACCTAAAATGTCCTGATAGACGGCTGTGCTGGCTTTGGACTTGATATATCACAGTGGACCAACACCAGCAGATAACATGGCTCCCCAAACTGAAAGTAAATTTTGTATTTAATTTGGAAATCAACATCAGTCAACAGAGTTTGGAAGAAGAGTGGAAAGATACACAATCCCAGCTGCTTGAGGTCTTGTGTGAAGTTTCCACAATCAGCGATGGTTTGGGCCAATATTTTTGTATAATTTTTTAAATTGGTCTTATATAATATTCTTTTGAGATACTGACTTTTGGGTTTTCATTGGCTGTCTGCCATAATCATGAACATTGAAATAAATAAACACTTAAATATCACTCTGTGTGTAATGAATATAATATCAGTTTCACTATTTTAATTGAATTACTGAAATAAATTAACTTTTCAATGATATTCAAATTTTTTGAGATGCGTCTCACCATATTTGAGATACACATAAAGTGACATATTTCAAGCCTTTCTGTTTTAATGTTGAAACGGTCTGAATAGTAATTTACTCAAACTTGAAAATAAACACTGTAATAATTTAACATTCTTGATTTCACAGTAGAATGGAAAATATATCTGCCAGTATACTTTTTTAAATTAAAATATGAACACAAACTTTTTCACGATATTCTAATTTAAGATGTAGTAGTTAATATACTATAGTCTATTATAATAGTATACTATAATATACTATAGGAAAGGAAGTTGGTGTGTTCTCCAACAATAATACATCAGTTCAGTTAAACTAAATGTTCTTAACATCACAGGATATTCAGATACACCCATGTTCAATAGCTTCAAGCTGTGTTATCATGCAAACTTGGTTAGAACATACACAGGTTTCTATTAGTGAAAGCTTTTATGAGCTCCACCATCATCCATAACTCCAATGAAGCAGAATTCTTTATTTAGCTTTCACATTGTTGCCTTCAATGATAATGCTAAGACGTGTACATCTGAGTCTTCTTACCTTTAAGTCTGGCCCTAGTCAAATATTTATTGTTGTATTTTCATGAAATGGAAAATGAAGTGAAAGTTTATATGAGCACAGATCATGAAGGCCAATTAAGAAAAGCCCTTTAATCAATCAAGACGTTTGGCTACAGATTTTTGTTGACACAAAAGTGGGGAGTGAGTGATTCCTAAATTACATGAAAATGAGACTTAAGAGCAATCCTCATGTTTAGAGGGTGAAATGAAATATGAAATTTGCTTACTTTTTGGAAATACAAACATTACTGTGTAAATACTTTAAACATTTCAAAACGTGATTCAATCCCCAGTACATATATAGGAACCAAACTGCAAAATTTGCCCATTTTGAATTAATTGTTTCATGATGTCATGAAAACCAGCTTATCTACATATTATTGTAATTTGAACAAAACCTTGTCTGCCATTTTGAACTTTTTATATTATTTGAAAAACCCAACTGCCCTTTGTTTCAAAATTGCGACAAAAATTTTACAAAAATGTCCTGAAATTATTTTAATAAAAATGTTAAATTAGCTTCTACTGAAAGGTTTGTTTTTCCTTCTCCTGCAAATTCACCATTCAGAGATACAAGACTTTGTCCTAGATAGTGATGGCATTTATCCACTCTTCAGCCTATTCAGCAATGTGTACTTACTGAACTAATGCAGAGTGTTTCAGTCTGACTGGTTCTTGAATAAGTAACAGGACTGATGTCATTTACATATTTCTGTCTTAAAGACACAGTAACAAACAATCTGCTTAATTACAAAGAGATCAAGAGAGGTTGGAAAATTTAAAAATTATATTTTTTTAATACAGAAAAACAAATATTATTATTTGTTATTATATATTAATATTATATTATTATATCTAAAGAAATTGTAAAAATACAGAACTATGGATTTTTTTTTACCTCTACAATGCAGCATTGTGCATTTTTATAAACAAGTGTCAGAACCCCTTAACTAAATATGAAGGTGAGTCAAAAATTTGGACTTATATTAAAGTTACATTAACACAGTTTTATATGGCCCCGAGTGGCTCAGCGGGCTAAGATGCTGACACTATGACTGGAGGATTGTGAGTTCGAATCTTGGTCATGTTGTTCGCCATCGACAGCCGGGGCCCGAGAGAGCAAAAATTGTCTGTGCTCTCTCTGGGGGCGGGTAGATGACGCTCTCTCTCCCTATCACTTTCACACTATAATGTCTGCTGGCTCAGGCATCCTGCGCATTCCTCCGAGCATTGGCTCAGCAGTGATGGTGTATCAGTGGTAGTTGGAAAAGAGGTGGTGGTTGCTTCACACGCATCAGAGCAGGCTTGTGCTTGTCTTCACCCTCCTAGAGTTCAGGGACATTGCAGAGTGATAGGGAAAGCCCTTAGCAGATGAGTGGTTAATTGGTCACTACTACCTTTATTAATAACAAGGTTATTAACCTTAACAAGGTTAAATACCTCTTGGATTATAATGCATTGTATTTACTGTATTGTTCGTTAGTATTGCCCTATTTAACTTACTGTGTAGAAATCTGGGGCAATAACTATAAACGTTCACTGCATCCCCTCTAAAATTCTTTCAACTTTAAAATTCATCCAGTAAAAACCAAGAGGAAAAGTTTGTGTGTGTCTGTGTGTGGGGTTAAACTTTGGAACAAATTGGGGCGTCATCTTAAGCAATGTCCAAGTATCTATCACTTTAAATTAAAATATAAGGAAATGATTTTGTTACAATATAGGAATGACAGTTAGGCAGGAATCATTGTGTTTTTGACTATGTAGTCTATTTTTTTATCAGTCTCAAGGGTTGTGATGAGGATATGTTTGAGTATGATTGGTGTAACTGTGGATGGAACTGGTGGTGTGATGATATGAGTGTAAATCATATTGGACTATTGAATGGTGTATCTAGGGATGTTCTGTGTGTATTGTTGGAGTGTTGGGGGTTGTGGATGGTGGCAATCGGATGGTTGTCTGATTAGGATAGACGGGGGTTGGGAATAAATAAGCTTGGCTTCATCCCACTCCTTTCCAAGTTGAACGTATGTAGGTAGGTGTATGTGTATTTCTATGTGTAATTGTATATGCATGTATGTGTATATGTATTGTATATATACTGTTCTTGTAAGTGTATTGGCTTGACTTGGAATAAAGCAAAGCAAACCTTGTGAGGGGGAAAAATTGTATTATATAAGTTGTGCAGCACGGTGGCTTAGCGGTTAGCACGTTCGCCTCTCAGTGCTGGGGTCTTGGGTTTGAGTCTCCATCTGAGCGGAGTTTCCATGTCCCATGTTCCAAAAGCATGGAGGTCAGGTGAATTGGGTACTCTAAAATTGTCTGTAGGTACGTGTGTGTGTGTCATCCAGCGATGGACTGGCACCTTGTCCTGGGCTTAGTTGAATAGTATAATGCCCTGCCCTGCGCCCAGTGAGGGGGTAGGGGACTAACCGCGACCCTGATAAGGATTAAACAGGTGTGATACTGGATGGATGGATGGATATGTGGAAGTTTGTTAGTCAGTTACATCAGTTCATTTGTGACTCAGTGATGATTTTTTGTGGGTCTGAGGGTGTGTCTCGTGCTGATATTTATCAAAGACTATATGCACAATGTGGAGGAAGTGTAAAGCAGAATTTGGAGGGATTCTCTAAGAAAGGTGAAAGCTTCTTATAAAATAATAATTACTGGTGATGAGACATGGATTCATCACGACAAGCCTGAGAGTAAACAGCCGAGTATGGACTGGAAACATCCTCAATCGCCCACCAAGAAAAAGTACAAAAGTCAACCATCAGCTGTAAAATTGATGCTGACAGTTTTTTTGGTTTCTTAAGGGTCAGTACTGACCATCATCAGGAGAAATGTTCAACAGTCAACAGCTCTGTTACATTGAAATACTCACTGAAGAGCTGAAGCCTGAAATAATAATTATAATAAAAGGACAGAGATTCACATCTGATGAAGAGGTGAAGGCATCTGTGCATTTGTGGTTCCCAGATCAGCCAAAAACATATTTTAATGAGGGAATAAAAAAGCTTATTGATAGATGGACAAAGTGTAAAGCAGGCAGATTATGTCAAAAATAATATATTTGTCTTTTCTGAATAAAGTGTGGATAATTTTTGACTCACCCTCATGTATGGATGATTTAGGCATACATTTTGTTTAATGCTAATTGGTTTACATACACTTGTTACCCACATTAGCTGTGTAACCTTTTATGGCAAACACCAAATGTTTTTTGTGTTCAGCTATGTTTAACAAACTGTTTTAAAGCTGTTATTTAAGAGTGAATGATTCTAGCCTCTTTCTCGACATTCATGGATAAATAGAATTTGGCATCTGCTTTAACAAAGGCTTAGAGTTCCTAAACCTAGTTCTTCATGGCACAGTGTAAGACCTACGGAAGATTCTTAATGTGTGCCCTAACCCTCAGCATGAAGTGCATGCAGGTCTAACGACTGGTGAACATGACTGTTCAGCAGCAGCACATTTATAGACCACTAGGCTGCAGTCACTAAGGCAACTGATCGTGTGGGAGAGCGGGTCACTGTGAGGCTGAAACCCTCAGAAAGTGAGCTCTCAGTCTGCCTCACATATTTGAAGTGTATAAGCTGGTTACTGAGGTGAAAAGGCCTCCTCCTCTCCACAGGTCGCAAAATCAGCCCTAATGAAGCACACCCAGAACTATGAGAGCGGGCACCTGCTGTACAGAGAGGCCACCAACTTTTAGACCGCTTACACTTCAGAACCTAACAATGGAGAGATTAGAACAGAGAAAATGACCCATTTTCTCATAGTCTATTTAGCTTAGGGATGCATTTGAGAAGATTAAAGTCAAACTTTATTATTCAGCAATCACTGAATGCTATAAATAAAGGTGTAAATAACTATAATACTATACAAATAACTGAACACTATACACAAAGGCATAAATAACACTGAACACTACATAAAGCCATAAATAACACTGAACACTATACATAAAGGTATAAATAACACTGAACACTATACATAAAGGCATAAATAACATTAAACAAAATACATAAAGGCAAATATAACACTGAGCACTATACATAAAGGTATAAATAACACTGAACACTACACATAAAGGCATAAATAACATTAAACACTATACATAAAGGCATAAATAACACTGAGCACTATACATAAAGGCATAAATAACACTGAACACTATACATAAAGGCATAAATAATACTGAACACTACACATAAAGGCATAAATAACATTAAACACTATACATAAAGGCATAAATAACACTGGATACTATACATAAAGGCATAAATAACACTGAACACTATACATGAAGGCATAAATAACACTGAACACTGTACATAAAGGCATAAATAACACTGAACACTATACATAAAGGTATAAATAACACTGAACACTATACATAAAGGCATAAATAACACTGAACACTATACATAAAGGCATAAACAACACAACACTATACATAAAGGTATAAATAACACTGAACACTATACATAAAGGCATAAATAACACTGAACACTATACATAAAGGCATAAATAACACTGAGCACTATACATAAAGGTATAAATAACACTGAACACTACACATAAAGGCATAAATAACATTAAACACTATACATAAAGGCATAAATAACACTGAGCACTATACATAAAGGCATAAATAACACTGAACACTATACATAAAGGCATAAATAACACTGAACACTATACATAAAGGCATAAACAACACAACACTATACATAAAGGTATAAATAACACTGAACACTATACATAAAGGCATAAATAACACTGGATACTATACATAAAGGCATAAATAACACTGAACACTATACATGAAGGCATAAATAACACTGAACACTGTACATAAAGGCATAAATAACACTGAACACTATACATAAAGGTATAAATAACACTGAACACTATACATAAAGGCATAAATAACACTGAACACTATACATAAAGGCATAAACAACACAACACTATACATAAAGGTATAAATAACACTGAACACTATACATAAAGGCATAAATAACACTGAACACTATACATAAAGGCATAAATAACACTGAGCACTATACATAAAGGTATAAATAACACTGAACACTACACATAGAGGCATAAATAACATTAAACACTATACATAAAGGCATAAATAACACTGAGCACTATACATAAAGGCATAAATAATACTAAACACTATACATAAAGGCATAAATAACACTGGATACTATACATAAAGGCATAAATAACACTGAACACTATACATAAATGCATAAATAACACTGAACACTGTACATAAAGGCATAAATAACACTGAACACTATACATAAAGGCATAAACAACACTGAACACTATACATAAAGGCATAAATAACACTGAACACTATACATAAAGGCATAAATAACACTGAACACTATAAAGGCATAAATAACAGAACACTATGCATAAAGGTATAAATAACACTGAACACTATACATAAAGGCATAAATAACATTTAACACTATACATAAAGGCATAAATAACACTGAACACTATACATAAAGGCATAAATAACACTGAATACTATAAAGGCATAAATAATACTGAACACTATACATAAAGGTATAAATAACACTGAAAACTATACATAAAGGCATAAATAACACTGAACACTATAAAGGCATAAATAACACTAAACACTATACATAAAGGCATAAATAACACTGAACACTATACATAAAGGCATAAATAACAAGCACTGTACATAAAGGCATGAATAGCATTGAACACTATACATAAAGGCATAAACAACACTGAACACTATACATAAAGGCATAAACAACACTGAACACTATACATAAAGGCATAAATAGCATTGAACACTAAAAGGCAACTATTTAATCATAAAATATAAGACAGTGGACCATAAATACACAGTAGACAATAAGGAACAGTAAGAAAATGTACAGTTCTTAATAGCACTGACTATTATACAGTCTTATGTAGTAGTTTGGTCACCCGAAGTCAAACGACACATTTTGTTCATGTTCTGAATGAGATTATGTTAAATTCAGTAAATAAACATTAACTGGTGTGTGTGTGTGTGTGTGTGTGTGTGTGTATGTTGGTGTTATTTTCACTTTAAAAATTAATAAAACATATTATTTGATCAGCGGTGTCCAAACTTTTGCATATGGCTCTGTCCATGTAATTCCTCAGAGCTGTAAACTTATGGCTCACTGAAAAAGGAAATTGCCCAATTTATTTGTGTGACAGACTTATATTAGCCTTGCAGCTGCACCAAAATATAATATTGGCATGTTTTAACTATCAGATTATATTTGATTTATGGGGGTAATGTGTAAGTTTGATTTAAAACGTTTTATTTATTTATTTATTTAATTTTTGCTGAATATTTTCATGCATTTTCTTAAATTAAATTAGTTTATTTCTTTCCAGCCATCTTACCCACCCAGTATTGATGAATCAGTAATGACATTATGGACAAACATTTTGAGTTTTGTGTATGATAATTCTCAAAAGTGGAATTTTCTAGTTGTGTAACAGTTGTGGTTTTGGATTAATTATATTTGCCATCAGCTACACTGAGGAGACAAATGATATTCATAATTGGTTCATCATTGGTTGTATCTTGGCCATAGAAAATTCCAAACATGTGTATTTGATAACTGATTTCACAAGGTCTGAATTTTCTCTCTTATTCCCCCTCTTAGCTGCTCCCCCTTCAGATGACTGAAGATTAGTGTGAACCTTCATGGCCTTATTTACATGGAAAACACATGTTCGTACTGTCGTTATGCAATCATTTGCTAAATGCTCTTTCTCTAAAACAAAAGCCTTTGACATGCTTTGGTTTTGGCACTATCAACAGACATTTAGATGTTTTTGCTTTTGTTGTTTTCCTTTCTGTGTTATATAATAAGATGCAGAAGGACACGTTTTGGGTTAAGACAGATAGGGAAATAGGCTTATTCTTCTCCTTCATACTTATGTAACAGCACTGATCAGCCTGTTCACATGCCTCATGTGCTGATAATCATTCCCAATGGTGCTGACAAATTGATTTTTAATGTAAAACAATCTTTTCATTACAGCATGTCTCTGAAGTCAGATGTTATATTAGGTAAGGATGTACAAATACAAAGAGACTGTAATAAAGTGTAAATGTGGCTGCTGTATCAAGCAAAAATGGAAGTGTGGCACCAAAAATATACACAGTAAATCTGCCAGTGTTAAATCAACACTATTAGAGTTAAATTAACACTGGGAGTGTTAAATTTTGACTCCCTCAGTGTTAATTTAACTCTAATAGTGTTGATTTAACTCTGACATATTTACTGTGTACTTGAGTGAAAGTAAAAATATATACTTACTTAAATATATTTGTATTTAAATGTAAAAAGGAAGTGTCTTACCAAATTTTAGGGCAGCTGTGGTCTGGTGGTTAGTGATCTGTTCTTGGGACCCGAAGGTCACCGGTTTGATCCCTGGGCGAGTCATAACTGAAGTGCCTTTGAGCAAGGCAACATCTAACTGCTACCCAAGTGCCATGGATAGGGCTGCCCAACACTTCAGGCACATGTTCACAGCCTTGTGTGTGTGTGTGTGTGTGTGTGTGTGTGTGTGTCACTGCACGCATGAGTTAAATGTGGAGGTCAAATTCCGCCATGTATAAATCACATTAGCAAATGTTGAATCTATTCTAAATAAAGTGAGTGTTCTTTTGATATTGTGTGATGCAGTTGTTCAGTACTGGTTTACCACAAAGACAAATTTGCATAATAACTGATCATTTAAATTGAAATAAATTTGATTTAGTTTTTTGTTAGATTTGACTAAAAAGCAATAGTACCGCAAAAAAAACTGAGCTATTTAGACGAGTAAGTGTTCACTTCACTAGCTTCCTGTAGCTACACGACATCAGATTCAAAACCCTGATTGTGTAGAACTGCACCATCAGCTCCTGGAGCAGGTTGAACTTCCTCAGCTGACGCAGGAAGTACATCCTCTGCTGGGCTCGCTTGGTGATGGCACTGATGTTGCTGTCCCCCTTCAGGTCTCTGGTGATTATGGTCACCTACAAAGCAAAAACTGGGTCAGTCCCTCACTGCCTAATGGCAATGGTCAAGTCTCGAGCTGCACCTTGAACCCTTCAAGCTTCTAGTACAGCTCGGCTTGACATTCCATCCTTCAAGACACGTGGAAGACTAGCATCAAGACTCTTCTCTGTCCTTGCACCAAGGTGTGGAACGAACTCCCACTAACTGTTAGAACAGCAGAGACCCTCACAGTCTTCAAACACGTACTGAAGAGCATCTCTTTGTTGAACACTTAAGCGAGCACTAGCTTAAAAGTCTTATTGTAATGCTTTTATTGTGTATAATTGTGTATCTTTGCTTTTTTCTAGGTATTCGTGATGATTTTGTTCTAACAGTGTCTGAACTGAACAGTAATTTGGACTCTAACCTGTCTGTACTACCTGAGATCATTCTCTTAATGGAAACAAAGCACTTTTGTAGGTTGCTCTGGATAAAAGTGTCTGCCAAATGTCGTAAACGTAAACATAAATGTAATGTTTCTAGTGACTAGTGACTAATTTCAGCCTAGTTTTTGTTAGCCTAGTAGCCCCATTTCTAAATTATAGAAGCAAAATCTGGATTCCAAGCATATCTTGGCTGACTGACCAGATGGTCAAGTGGAAAACTGTGTACATTTTAAATGAAGCATTCTTTCATTTTATAATAAAATTACAAATCATCCATAATAACTACAGTGCTGAAGTACAATTACACACATATTTTCCATCCCACAAATTAGAAATCTGATAAGTAGAAAGCCACTGATGAGAGCAGTCCTGTGTGATACATAAAGTAGTAGTATTATCACGTAAGGACAAAATTGAACATAGACAGGTAGTACTTTGTTACATGTAAATGTACTTATTATTAGTACTACTCAAATGTTTGTATGTATTGTGTAGGATTAGACATCATACTATAAATTAATTTCCATATTTGATTACTAAAATGAGATTATCCTTCTATGAGCAGACTTTTGACTTTCACTGTTTGAAAATATCATACAGATAATGAAATGTTATATTAGATAATATTATTAAATGTTTGGACTGTGGGTGCTCCATTTAACGCCCCCTGCAGTCCTTCCTCTTCCAACTGAACTCATCAGATCTTTTATATTTCATCCTCTGTCACACCCTATGCTTATTAATAGCTTTTAGATATGATAACATACAACATAAACTGTACTGAGAGTCTGTGCTTCCATGTTAGAAATACCCAACTAATCATATTTGTGGTGGATGTAATTTCATGGCAACTGTTCTTGTTTTAATAATTTGTTTGCATCTTGCTTTATTCTAAATAAACTGAAGACTTTAAGACTCTGAACGCAACTTTCAGGAAACTATAAACGTCTAAATAAAGTTATTCCTAGTATAACTGCAGAATTGAAGTTTCAAAAATGTCTTTATGTGACCTGCAGAGGGCGCCGTTGTTACAGTTGAGTGTTTAGACTGGAGTCGTGTACATCCGCTAGGTGGCAGTGTGTGTACAGTACAAGATGTTCAAATGCTCTTTTTGAATCAGGTTTTAAGTTCTTACAAGGGAGAGCTATAAATGGTGGCTAAATTAGGTTTTGTCAGTGAGTCATTATGTGCCACATTACGTGAAAAATGTGCCCATAAGGCAGTTTTTCTTTGAAGATTAGCAGTTAGCCTAAATGACTTCCTACCTAGCATACAGTATTAGCATAATAGGTGACAATCCCATTGTTTCACACACAAAACAGAACTTTTCCTGTCTTTTTGGACTTGACAAACATCTAAGGGTCGAGTATGGTGACATTACTGTTACCCTTATCTCTCTTGCATGAAACAGTGTTAGCTGAAGCTCTCTTCAGGCCTCATTTTGATAGTCATGCTAATGCTGTGCAGTCAAGCTGTCAGCTCCATGTTCACACACATACTGAAACAGTCTGGAAACGTTGCGACATGCACGGCTCTTGTTTCTGTGTCTGCTCTGAGTGGGTGTTCTTCATTAGACTCATTTGTCTCAGGCTGTCAGTAGAGATAGGCTTTATCTGGAGGACTTAGTCTGCTGGACTCTTTCACATGACCATGTTTCAAAGAACAATGTTTTTATACTTACACCACACATTGTTGAACTAACATGGCTCTGTGTGATCATAGGATTTACCTTAACTGCACATGTCTGGTGTGGTCAACCACATTTAAGTATATTCTCACAGTTTCCCTGCGAACTATAGTTGTTCCTTTAACCATATTCACACTGAGAATAGTTTAAAATCACCATAATTAAGACATAAAGTGCAATGGTACATGTCCTATACTATAGTTCAAGCCCCCTAACTAGACTAAGACACATTACAGGACAGGACAAATGTAATGATGGTCAGTACATGGTATATGGTCTAGTGGGAAGCCAGATTCCAGCCTACAGTGAGTGTATTGTGTAATAGTGCAAATATTGCAACAGTTGTGACGATATACATCCATCCATCCATCCATCCATCCATTATCACACCCGTTAGTCCCGCGGTTAGTCCCCTACCCCCTCACTGGGCGCAGGGCAGGGCATTACACTATTCAACTAACCCAGGATAGGGCACCAATCCATCTCTGGGTGCACACACACACACACATATGGACAATTTAGAGTAGCCAATTCACCTGACCTCCATGTTTTTGGACTGTGGGAGGAAACCAGAGACCCCAGAGGAAACCCATGCAGACACAGGGAGAACATGGAAACTCCACTCAGATGGGAACTCGAACCCAAGACCCCAGTGCTGAGAGACGAACGTGCTAACCACTAAGCCACTGTACCACCAGGGACGATATACAGTGATGTGCAAATGTGCAGAGGTATTTAGTCCAGAGTCAGACTGTGTGTGTTAAATATTCTGACAGCCTGAGGGATGAAACTGTTGTACAGTCTAGTAGTGAGGGACCTAAAGCTGCGGTATCTTCTACCAGAAGGCAGCAGGGTGCAGAGATCATGTGATGGATGTGATGGGTCCTCCACAATCCTGAGATTGCCAGATGCATTGCTTGTTGTAAATATCTGAGAGAGATGGGAAGGGAGAGATCCAGTGATCTTCTCTAACTCTCCTCATTATAAACTGGAGAGTCTTGTGGTCAGATGCAGTGCAGTTCCCAAACCAGACAGTAATGCAGCTGCAGGATGCTCTCTATGGTTCCTCTGTAGAAGGTGGTGATGATAGGAAATGGCAGGTGAGCTTTCCATAGTCTTCTCAGAAAGTAGAGGCACTGTTGGGTTTTCTTATTTATGGAGCTGGTTTTGAGGGACCAGGTGAACACCAAGGAATGTAAGTCTGTGTAAGATTATGTAACAACTTGGTAAATTTTAGGCAAGTATTTGATCACATACAGTTTGTGCTATGTTAATTGTTGTACATAAACTTATTAAAGTAGCCTCAATTCCAATGCAGAACTAAAGAAACAAACCTGTCTTGGGTGAATGAATTTGATCATTACTAATGGAAAATGTATGAATTTTTGATTCTACTCAGCACTTCCTTCAAACCTGCCCATTAATTGATGAAACTGCATTCACAAATGCCTAAGCTCACCCACAATATAATCAATTGCAGGATGTTACTTGTTCACTACTTAAACTCTTGATTTCAGTGCTCAAAACTGTATTCATTTTAGTAGGGATCATCCAGAAGAATACAAACTCATCATTAAAAAGTCTACGCTGTTATCTACATTGGCTGAAGTCGGGCACATTTAGGGGCAGCATGTCCCTATATGACTGATCCAGAAGAATACAAACTCATCATTAAAAAGTCTACGCTGTTATCTACATTGGCTGAAGTCGGGCACATTTAGGGGCAGCATGTCCCTATATGACTGATCCCACAGTCAAGCAAGGCCACAAGTGGTCTTCATTAGCAGCACGGTGCCTGATCTAGCAGTGTGTAAGGGGAACAGAGATTCCTGTCTAATGGTGACTGACTGTATGGTGCTCTTAATTGGTAGATGATCAAAGCCTGCAGTGTTCTCAACTTGAAATGGTTCCAACTTTATATAGGTTGACTTACAAGCAGGAGGGGTAGAGAATTAACCATTGTATACTGAAAGATTTAAGTGCACTGAACGAGAATCAAAAATACAATAAGGAGACTTAAAAGCCATGTTGGTGTTTTATGTTTCCTTGGCTATTGTTCTAAGAAATTAGACTTATCTTAGTGACACATGGCTATACAGTTTTGTCAAACATATAATTCTGTTGGTTTAATATTGTACAGATACAGGGGTTAGACAATGAAACTGAAACAGCTGTCATGTTAGTGAGGGAGGTTTCATGGCTAAACTGGACCAGTCTGGTGGCCAATCTTCATTAATGTCACATTGCACCAGTAAGAGCAGAGTGTGAAGGTTCAGTTAGCAGGTAAGAGCACAGTTATATAGTATATTACAATGCACACAACATTATGGTGACATACCAGAGTTCAAAAGAGGACAAATTGTTGGTGCACGTCTTGCTGGCGCATCTGTGACCAAGACAGCAAGTCTTTGTGTCTAAATATTATTGAGCCACTTTGGGGTGTTTTGGAGGAGCGAGTCAGGAAACGGTTTCCTCCACCAGCATCATGTAGTGACCTGAACACTATCCTGCAAGAAGAATGGCTTAAAATCCTTCTGACCACTGTGCAGGACTTGTATATGTCATTCCCAAGACGAGTTGACGCTGTATTGGCCGCAAAAGGAGGCCCAACACCTACTAATAAATTATTGTGGTCTAAAAACAGCTGTTTCAGTTTCATTGTCTAACCCCTGTATATGTCATCAGTGAATCTTTGTGGAATGTGAAATGATAGTAAAACTACAGATCTATCATTTTGTTTTGAAATATTCCATTAAGTTGTAGTCATATATTGATTTTTAACAGCTATATGATACATGTCCAGTTCCATTTTCCAGATCTCACCTTTGTAATGAACACAATCCTTCATATGAGCTTTTTAGAGCAGGAACAACCTAAATGTTCAAGGCAGGTGTTCTCCAGGAGCTGGGAACTATTCTATATACACAACTATACACAACATCAACATAAGCTGGATCCAATATTTTGGAGCCAATAATTTAGGCAACTATTTAGTGCTTGTTAGCAATGTTAAACAGGATGGTTTCTCAAGAGTTCTTTAGCAAAGAAATTGGTTCTATATAGAACCCTGAACATTCAAAGAACCCAAAAGGTTCTTTGCATGATGCGTGCAGAGGTTCTTCAGATTGATGAGGAATGCCATGTACATTCTTACAAGAGATGATTCTTCAAGGGTTCTTTAGTAAAGAAAATGGTTCTGTATAGAACCATGAACACTCAAAAAACCCAACAGGTTCTTTGCATGGTGAAAGGATTCTTCATATCGATAGGGAATGTACTCTAGATGGTTCTAATATACAGTAGAAGCCTTTCGAAAATGGTTCTATATAGCACCGCAGTGATTACAAGCTTGACATTATAACAAAAGTAGAACCTTTTTTAAAAAAGGTTCTATACAGAACCATCTACAACACATTCTTTATCAATTTGAAGAACCCTTTGACCATGGAAAGAACACTTTATCCATGAGAAGGATTTTTTGAGTGTTCATGGTTCTGTATAGAACTATTTTTGTTATTTTTTTAAGAGTGTAGATGGTTCTAAACATAATGTTTGTGAAAAGGGCTCTATATAGCCCCCAAAAGGGTTCTGCTATCATTACAATGTCAAACTTGTAATAATAGAAGAACCCTTTTTGGTGCTATAGAGAACCATCAACAGCACTTTCCTCATAAATCTGAAGAACGCTTTCATCATGTAAAAAAATCCTTTGGGTTCTTTGAGTATTAAGGGTTCTATATAGAATCATGTTTCTTTTAAACAACCCTTGAATAACCAACTCCTTTAAGTTGGATGTAGATTAGATTCACAGCTCCAGTTGTAAACTAAATAAGCTAAATTTGCACTCCAAACATGTCTTTGCTGATTGACTACATCTGAGTTAAGTGGAAATTGTGTAAATATGATTTTGAAGTTTAAATATTTAAAGATATCCACTACTGACAAAATGTTTATAATGGATGTCATTTGTTTTGGTGTCATAAAGTGGTCATCACACAGCAAAATATATTCAGACAAATCAGACAAGAGTGTGAATATATCAAAATCACGTAGGCTGGCCATGATCAGCCTGCGCCAAATGTTTTAATTGTGCTTAGCTTATGTCAGTTGAGCCCCAGAGCTTAGTTGAACCATGGCTTGTATGTATACTTAGTGATCCTGGTTTATCATTGGCGCTACTTTGTTAGACACACCCAACCAGGCCTACAAGTTCATAAGTTTCTTTAGAGGTGTTGAGGCTCCATTGTATTATTCTAGGAGCCCGCTGATTGGTCCTCATGGGCGTACTGACAGGAGCATCTGCAGGAGTGGACAGTTTCTCAGGAATCTGGTATGTGTTTATTGAATTCCCGATTAATAGCCCACTCTCAACTGCAGCTGCTGTCTGCTTCAATCATTCTCTCACTGTCTCTCCCTCTCTCTTCACTTATTCTCTCGCTCTCACACACACCCCACTTTCAAAAGGAGCAATCCCATTGCAATGTGAGATCACACTTTATAAGTGAGTGAGAGAACACTGCAGTACTGTGTTCTAAATTGCTGCTTTTCCTGTACTGCCTGACACGGGCATTCCAAAACATTGGCAGCTTACTTGAATTTTGGTTTATCTGTCGGAAGTATGAGTGAAATAGAATCTCTGTAAATCAGACTGTGTGGGATTTTGGAATATTTACAGCAGTGTTATACTGTAAATATGTTTCATGGTTTCATCCATCATGGGAGCATTCAGTGTTATTTGAATTTGACTGCAACAAGGAGTTGTGGTGATCCTTCTATGATTCCATTAGCACAGCAAATGCAATGACATTTTAATAAGGGTATTAATCAGTCAGACTGATTACATTTTTCAGGAGATATTATAGCATCTATCTTCTGTCTCTCATTCAGCTTTGTAGCTACAGATGATGTAATTTATGTTGTGCTGTCAAGAGACTAAATTCACTTAGAAAAATTTTGAAAATGAATAGAATCACAAACATAGCAGTGTGAAATGCTCAATATCACTCTTTATGACTGGTACGTACATGATCATTCTTCACTGGAGTGTCCTGCATATTTTAGCATCACATTTTAGCCTGTGCCTGGTGTGTTAACTCATGGATTGTGCATTAGGTTAGTGTACTCTTTTTGCTGTGATATTAGCTCATAGCTAAATGATTATTAGCCCATGGCTAAATTTTTAATTTATAGCTAGCATATTAGCACATGGCTGGGCATGTTTACACAACCGTATAGTCACCACCTGTCTCTGTCAGTATGTTTGCTGCTCTGATTGAGGTGAACTGAGGTGATATTTCCTATTTTCCCTCCTCACATCTGTTATAGACATAAGGGAATGTTGTTGACGGTGGACATTGTTACAAAATGGGGACATTGTTGCCTGAAGACATTGTTACAAAATGAGGACATTGTTGCCTGAGGACATTGTTACAAAAATGGGACATTGTTGCCTGAGGACATTGTTACAGAAATGTGACATTGTTGCCTGAGGACATTGTTACAGAAATGTGACATTGTTGCCTGAGGACATTGTTACAGAAATGTGACATTGTTGCCTGAAAACATTGTTACAGAATGGGGACATTGTTGCCTGAGGACATTGTTACAGAAATGTGACATTGTTGCCTAAAAACATTGTTACAGAATGAGGACATTGTTGCCTGAGGACATTGTTACAGAATGGGGACATTGTTGCCTGAAGACATTGTTACAGAATGGGGACATTGTTGCCTGAGGACATTGTTACAGAATGGGGACATTGTTACCTGAAGACATTGTTACAGAAATGGTACATTGTTACCTGAAGACATTGTTACAGAAATGGTACATTGTTGCCTGAGGACATTGTTACAGAATGGGGACATTGTTGCCTGAAGACACTGTTACAGAATGGGGACATTATTGCCTTAGGACATTGGTGTTTGAGGACACTGTCTAAGTCTTGGATTCACAGTTTATCTCACAGGTTTTGAGAGTCTCCTTTTTTGAAGGAACCCACAAGAGATCATATTCAGTATCTGGAGGTCTGTGGTCCAGAGGAGAGGTCCTGAGTACTAACATAAGACGTCTGATATCAGGCAGGTCAGTTCTTCAGCCCTTTGTTTGGCCAGGGACTTGAACAATAAAAGGAATATCTGCTACATTAATATTGCATCGGTGCCCTGAATTAAATAAATAAAGCTTTTTTTTTACTTATTGGTGTTTTCATTCAGAATTGAAAAAAAGTATTATAATAAGCTCAAAATAAAAACACAGTTATTTAAACAATAAGCAAGCCACAAATATTGAGAAAAACTATGTACACAAAACACTAATGCTTTCTGCTGCTAGATCAGATCTCTACAATCACTCTGCACATTTGGAACATTTCACTCTGCGAGCCATTAGCATTTGAGATCATAATGGGTGCTCTTGGGTGAATGATTGATGGAACATCTGGATGGTGCCTTCATCAAGTGATTATGCAAATGCAAATAGGATAAAACAGAGAACTGGAACTTTTGTGAACAAAGTCACATTTTTTCTTCCAATAACACTGCTGAAGTGACATGGTGCAGTGACATAATCAACTGCACCTGTTGGGATTTTTCAAATCTTTGGTGGGAAAGTGCTTTTATATTTTGTCAGGCCCTCTGGGGAGTATGAGGGTCATTAGTGGCTGTTATACCTAAGCTTTTGGATCATTTACATTGTTCATGAGAGCCACTTGACCAAAAGTTTGGAGTGGCCACAACATTCTTTCCAAATGTGCTCTGGATAGTGAAGGTTAGAGGGCAAATTCTATTTTTTGCAATATTTTTTTTGTGACAACTTCAACATAATTTAACATCTGCTCCCCTTACTGCTTTTTTGTGGACCTGTTATTTTGAGGATGGTCTAAATCAGTATGGAGTGAAATATGTACTTAAATAATTCTACTATTTCATATTATTTGATAATGCAGTTATATTTGTCCAATTCAAGAATTAACAGGATTTTTCTGTATGACCTTTCTTATTTGAGACCAGTAGAGAAAGATCTGTTGTCATCACATTCTCAGCTAATGCAGTAATGCTGTCTCACAAAATAAAACGCTGCCCTCTGACCTTTTGTATATTTGGAGAGATTGTCACCATCTCTCCACATCTCACCACTGTCGAGTTTTAAGTTTCAGGCTCAGTGATTGGATTATGAAGTGTTCTGTCATTGAGAGCTTTGACCCTGACATCAGCTATGCATGATCTGTCTCAGGAGAGCGTGCAAATGTTTGTGCTTCTAGTATAATAGTAACTTAGCACAGCCCTGGGCCATCTTCGCATCTCCCACTCATTCAGCAGCAATACATAGTTATTACACATGAGATTAGATTGTGTTAGGATGACTCACCTCTGCTGGCAGTTAGCATACATTATGGCCACGTAAGTGCGCTGGTTCCGGAGCCTTGCGCCATATGTCAGGCTGTCTTCTCACAAACAGAAAAACAAACAGCATTGAGCAGGAAAAACAACCATTTTGCTGTAGATATGAAAAGGTTTGTTCATTTAGCGGATCCTCTTCTCCAGCACTGCAGCCCCGGCATAGACTTGTTCAGTTCCATCACTTAATTTAGTTAATGAAGGGCTGATTAACCAAGTATTGGATGGAAACATCAAATCTGGACACTTTTATTGAATGACTTATAAATGGATAAAGTGCAAGTTACTGTATGAATGGTTGTTATATTTAATATAATGTTAATTATGCAGTGTTTTTTGCAATAAATTCTCATTTACTAGTTAACTTTAAACATAATCAGTAAGTGCTTTGTACTGTACTGTACATTTTGTGAAATAAATCATTTTTTCTCTCTTCCTCCACCTCACAACCCCTGAAGCATATGTATTCCTTCACATGTGGTGGGGCTTTTTGTGGCTAACATGCGCTGCCCCTGCTTGACGTCAGGTCAGTGAGAGTAAAGCAGGCGTGAGCTGTTTCTTTTGGCTGTGTGCTGTAGGGGCCTGGGGTCCAGCTGCTGCTCCTGCTGCCACCACCAGCCCTCCGCACCTGCACTATGACAGACAGGCTGTGCTGACGGACCCCTGCTCGCACTGGACACACTGACAGCGCTGACCTCACCCTCATGACATCATGGGAGAGGCTGGAGCTGGCGGGGGCGAGAAGATGGGGGCTTGGTTTGCACAGCTGCTGAACCACACAGGAGCTGCAGCACACAGAGCAGGAGGCCTGTCAAAAACAGTTTTTTTCACAAAGTTCATAACTTCGCAGTAATAGTTCCCAAACATTAAGTTCTGGAGTTCCGCCTGCACATTTTAGTGTTTACTCTGCTTTACTACATCTGACTTAACTAAAAAATTAATCAAATGAGTTGTGTGTGGCCATTTGGATATGTAGCAGGTGCAGCTCGTTAATCAGTGATTAAGCACTGCTTAATAAAAATAAAATGGAATCAATTCTAAAGACAGGACACTCCCACTCACGTGGTGAAGCTGGGGTCAGTCTTATTTATTTATTTATACATTTTTACTTAATTTTTTACCCAATGTATTTGGTAGCCAGTCAACCCACCCATACGTTGATTCTTCCTATCACTTCTAATGTTCCTGACTCTAGGAGGATGCAGACTACCACAGGCCTCCTACGATGCATGAAGTCAAACTCTGCTTCTTTTTGAACTGCTACTGATAAACATTGCTGCCGGGCAGCCAACATGCATGGAGGAAAGCACAGGATCCTCAGTTCTGATGGCTCAATTGGCAGATGCCTGAGCCAGATGACATTACTTAATAGTGATGGGGAGAGAGAGTACCATCTACCCACCTCAAGAGAGCTGATGGCAAGCAGATTCAAACACGCGATCCTCAGATGATTGTGACAGCGCCTTAGTCTGCTGAGCCACTCGTGGCCCCTCTGTCTTACATCTTAATACACAAACTTGACCAGCAGTCATGTGACCACATGATTTTAATTTTTTGTTAATCTGTGATGTAGAAATTTAGAATCAGAATCAATTTATTGTCAGTGCACATTATCATTAGTCAGAAGAAAACCAGTGAACACAATGGGGAAGGAGGGGAGGTGAAAAAAAAACAACAAAAACCCTCAACCCCCAGACTGCGCCCTGGTGGGGCAGTTTGGGAGCCCAGGTAGGAAAAGAAAAAAGTCACCTATTACGCCTAAGCACATCAACAAGACATAGCAATGGTGGGGATATGGCAGGTAGGATAGGTGGGTAATGAATGGAATAGGCCAGCAGCGACAGAAAGGTCCGGCAGCGACCGGAGCGCTTCCACACGGAGCCGTATGCCCATGCCTGGGAGTAAGCCTTCCGAGGCGGTGTAATGTAAATGTAGACATGTACAAATTGTCTTTTATGTTAGATTACAATTCATTTATAAAGGTGAATAACAAAACAGTTGTCTATCCTTATTCCTAAAATATGCAGAGCAGGAGTACTCAAACATCAGCTTGAGGGAAGCCACCCTCCATGAGTGCTTTTAAAAAAACATTAATTGTGCATGTGCAAGCAAATCACATTTATTCAAAGTTAAAAGATGGTGGAGGGTCACTGACAGCCAGGCCAGTACAGTGTTGGACTGTTTCTCATCCTCATCACTATGACGGCACAATGAAAGTATTTGTGTGCATGGATCCCTGATAAAGCTTCATAACAGTGTGATGGTTAGAGAGCAATTAGTGGGCGAGACAGTCTCACATTTCTTCACCCTCCACCACACCTTCTCCCACAGCTCTTATATCACACATTCTGATTTGTGACCAACCTCAGTCAGCAGATTATGTTTGTCAGACTTTCACTGTGTGAAATAGCATTCCTTTGGAACACACTGACTTAATAATGAAGCACTTCCAATACAATTCTACAAAAAGTGTTTGCCCTAAAAACTGTAGGACTACAGAAGCAGTTGCTTCTTTTACATTACATTACATTGCATTTAGCGGACGCTTTTATCCAAAGCGACTTACAATAGTGGGAAAGTACAGATGCGAAAAAATAATACTAGA
>BRDA01005013.1:0-17650 GCA_036984385.1 Crenuchus spilurus
TATATATATATATATATATATATATATATATATATATATATATATATATATATATATATATATATATACACGTCTCAAATACGTGGGCGTTCATGGAAACGTTTCATAAATGAATCTGCACGTCGTATGCCTTGTTTCGGGCAGTGAAAGAGTTAATGATGTCTAACAAACATCGTCTATGCTCAAATTTCCAGAGTTCGCGTCACAACTTTGTTCACTTTCTGGAATCACACAGAGAGCACAGAGGGCTGCTCTGAGTCCTTTCTTCTTGTATCTGTCTTGAAAAGGTATGTATCTGCAAGTTTGTTGATAACGAGGTGAACATTGGTATCGAGATGAAATGAAATGAACAGATCAAAGTAAGTTTGCTGTTGTACGTATGACTAGCTGGCACCTAACTAGCATATTTAATTAACGTGACTTAAATCATAACCAGTGGTCTTGTGAGGATTCTGCATGGCCACTGTGGTAATGTAGGCGATGCACGCTGATGTGGCGTTTTGGCTGGGCTTCAAGATGTGGGTTTACTTACATTCTTGCTGTTTAGCTAATCGATTTTCATTAGGATGTGTACGAATGGCTTTTTGTATAATAATGAGCGACGGAGAGAGATGGTAATATACTTATAATATAGGCCTGCATGTTCAGTGGGCACACCCAACTGCTCTCTAAAAGCTATTGTATATTGATATTCTTGAGTGTAAACACGTCACATCACTCAATGAGTTAAGTGCACTCCGTTAACGTTCTAGCATCTGATATCCTGTAATGAAGGGACACTGTTAGGCTTTGTAACTTAGTCATGCAAGGTTACATAAGTCCAGTATGAACGACACTCGTCCTCGTTCAGAGTGAATATGAAGAATTATAACTTATTAAAGTTTTATTTAGGGCACTATCAACATTAAAAATCTTCTGTTACTATGTTGACAACGTTTTAAAAATGCACATTCCTACCAAGAACACAAAAATTAAGGTTTAACCAAGTCAAATAGCCCTGTACGTTTTAAAGTGACTACTGTATCTTTTTTTGGCTCGTAAAACTAACTGGAATTGATTTACCATACTAATGTTTTGTTGTGTACTACATTTAGTTGGAAGAAGCACACACTGAAAGCACAGTCATGGAATACTGTCATCTTCCTAAAATATAGCAAAAGCCATATTTGGTTTTACTTTCATAAATAACTTTAGACTGCCCACTTGGGAAATTTTGCTATTTCCAGTAAAGCCCCTTGTTAAGGTGAAGGCTGTTGCTGTATAGTGGTTGGCATCTGTGCGGGAGAGCATAAGTATGGAGTGCTTGCCCAGACTGGGTTGCCAACATCAGTCTGCAATGTGGGAGGCTAGTGCACTACACTATTCCAGCTGCCCTGTCACCCAATTTTAAAGGAGACATATTACAAAAAGCCAACTTTGAGAGTAAAAAGTGTTTGTACACTCATTGAAGGAATTATCACATGAATACTAACATGAATGCCAGGACCCAAGGTTTCTCAGTTGGACAATGTACAGAGCATAAATGAAGGCACAAATTAAGAACATTTCTTTAATATTTTAAGAAAGATGACTTTTGTATTTGATTTGTCTTTGATTAATCAGCTTAATATAAACTCGGGGTACACTGAGGGTGTCCCTCATTTACAATGTAGCTGATGTAATAAATAAAATGAAAAGATTAATTCATACAACTATAGACAAGATGAAATACAATGTAAAAAAATATGAAATTGGATCTAAAAGAAAAAGCAATAAGATAAAAATAAACCAACGCAGAGATGACCAGTCAACTTTCTTATACAGTAAAAAGTGATGTGTGCTGTAGGGGTCACCAGAGACTAATCTTAATGCAGAGTGATACACAGAGTCTTAGGAGTGTTGTCACTGATTCATGTGTGTATATCACATCACCATAGTCCAGAACAGGCAAAAGTGTTGCTTTGATAATCTTTTTTTGTGTGTGAGTGCTCGCAAACTCGTGTTACAATACAAGAAACCAAGCTTTTGTCTTAATTTGCGTGTGAGTTTGTTAACATGATACTTAAAAGTAGATTTGTCATTTAGCCATATGCCAACATATTTATATTCACTAAGTCTTTCCACATCAGATCCCTTCAGGGCTATGATTTTAAAACTATTAAAATCAATATTAGATGATCTGGAAAACAGCATACAACTCATTTTCTCTGCATTTAAAACTCATTTATGGCTGTAAAAGGCAGAGTGAAAGGTATTTAAAAGAATACTGCAGTTTCTCCACAGCGTCTCCAATGTGATCAGCTGAGCAATATAAAATTGTGTCAGCAGAATATAAATGTATATTACAATTGACAATGGAGGTGATGTTGTTAATATAGATATTAAATAATACTGACCCAAGAATTGACCTTTGAGGGACACCCTTAGTAATTGGAAGCAAATTTGATTTACTTGATTAGTTCCAGGGCAACACTGCTGTCTATCAGGGAGATAACTGTTACCACTGATAACTGATTCTGATACTGATACAGTTACAGTTAACTGATAACTGATACCAATCAGTGGCAATCTAGTCAAAACCTTTTTAGTTAATTTTTAAAAGTAGAGAATAAGCAACATTGTCAAAGGCTTTAGAGAGATCAATAAAGATGGTGGCACAATGCTTCTTTTTATCAATGGCAGTTAAAAATGATCTAAAATTAGTGTTGCAGCAGAGATTGTGATGTGACTGGAATTCTGTGAGGACTGAGTTTAAACACAGAAATGTCGTGAGTTGATCATTCACTAAGGATTCTAATATTTTGGCCAAGCAAGATAATTTAGATATTAGTCTGAAATTAGTAAGATCTGAGGCATCACCTCATTTGTGGAGTGGAATTACATGTGTTGTTTTCCAGATACTGGAAATTCTGCTTGCTAAAATGGTGAGATAAAAAATGTATAATGTGATCTAAATTAACTAGGTTGGTAAGCTTAAGAAAGAGAGGGTCCAACCTTTTCTGTCCTGTGCCTTTTCTAGAGTTGATGGCATTGTGGTCTTTAGCTACTGTATTTTGAGAATTGTAAAGAGACAGTGGCTTACAGCAGGGGGTGAATGTATAACATTGGGAAATACTTCTGTATTAACATTGTCAAATAAATGACCAGCAAATGCCAAATGAACATTAAATACTTTGCAGAGCTCACTCTGGTTAGTGATTCTATGTAAGACATGAGTGGGAGTGACTTCTGCTTTGTTTTTGAGTGAACTTACTGTCTTACAGAATTTGAAAGAATTTGAAGCCAAGGTTGTAAACAGATGCAGGTAGTAATCTGATTTAGCTTTTCTAATGCCAGAGGTGCACCTATTCCTTAACTGCCTGAAAGAAAGCCATTGGTCTCTATCACCATTTCTTCTGGCAAGGGCGCACTCTCTGTTCCTTACATTCAGAAAGTATGATATTTCATTGCTCATCCAAGGGCAACCAAGACCTACACTACGCCACCCCAATTTTTCCAGGTATTTATTGCAGAGTATTCAGTTTAATGTCTCTTTGCACTATAAAATTAAAGCATAGTACAAATAAGCACTTGGAGTTAGAAATCACGGAATCAATTTATAGACCAAAATGTGTCTAAACTTTGGACACAAAGTAGCACCTTTGTCAGATATAAGAGCTGAACACACTCGTGACATTCTTTCTACAACAGACATCAAATATTCTTCAGACAGTTCTTCACAAATCTGCTGCAGAAGTTCACACTTGTAGGTATACCGGTGTCAAATACACTTTTTTTTTTAACAAATTTTATCTGTTCGATAAAATACTAGGACTGCGAATCTTTGGGAATCGAGCGAATCGATCCAGAATCGATTCTTGGGGTCACAAATCGATTTTTTTCCGATTCTTTCAAATACGAACGAAATACGTTACTTTACCGTTGCAATTTCTGCAAATCGCATGAGTCACGTCAAGCACTTTCTTACCCGGGCCGGGTTGATGGTAAAATCCAAAATGTTTCCAAATGGTTGCTTTCAAAGACCGCGGCTTGGCTTGCATGCCTGTACATAGCCGACGCTGCTTCCTTGTTTTGCCTAGCACTACGGTGGCTGAGAAGGCACATCCACACCCACAAAAAGAATCGATTTTTTGAAAACAAGAATCGATTCTGAATTGTTCAATGTTAGAAACGCGATTCGAGCTCAAAGCGATTTTTTCCTGCACCACTATAAAATACGGTCAATTAGTTTTGATTTGGTGAGATCCCACAAGTTTGGTTGTGTTATTCTTTCTTCCAGGTTTCTAGTTCTGTAAAAATTTTGGGCTGTCTAGTGTGCACTGGTCTTTTGACATCTATCTACATATTTTGTGAGTGTCATGATGAAACTTCCAGCTTGGACCTCTTGAAGTTTTAACAGAACCATACCCAGACTTATGAGTGGAACCCAGTGCAGATGAGGCAGAAGCTAAAGAGCTTCTAAAGGAAATTAAAAAAACTCGAAAAGCGGCCAAATAAAGGCACCCAAAAAAGTGAAACAAAAGCATGTGACACTAAAACAATGGCGAGAAACACTACCGCCTGAAAATGGGTGCAGAAGAGCGGTCAGAAACCCAGAGAACGGGTGTAAAAAAGGCTGCTGGCTGAACCACACCAGTACACTCTAAAACGGAAGGTAAACCCAAAACAGTTCAAAATACTGAGATCACAGAGACAAAGCAAAAGAGAAAATAGCGGCTCCTCAAGAAAGAGAGAGGAGAGATTAAAGCTTCGAGTTGACCTGAGATTGAGAGGAAGCTGCAGCAAGTAAAACTCTAGTATCCCATCTGTGAAACATGGTGGTGGTAGTATCATGGTTTGTTCCTGTCTTTTTGCGTCTGGGCCAGGTCAACCTGCCATCATTGATGGAACAATGAATTCTGAATTATATCAGATAATTCTAAAGAAAATGTCAGGACATCTGTCCATGAACTGAATCTCAAGAGAAGGTGGGTCATGCAGCAAGACAACAACCATAAACACACAATTGGTTCTACCAAAGAATGTTTAAAGAACAGTTACCGGAAATGTTTAGTTGCAGTTATTGTGGTCACACCAGATACTGAAAGTAAAGGTTCACATAGATTTGCCTCTCACAAATATGTAATATTGGATCATTTTTCTCAATAATAAATGAGCAAATATAATATTTTTGTCTCATTGCTGGTGAATCAAAATCACAGTCTGTATGCCATTTGTACACATTTATGACAAAACAAATATAACAACACAGACAAAATAGTATAACTTACAGTACATTTGAAAATCACATTGCTGCTCACTGTGTTGCGTGCTGCTCCCCTACCCTCTGCCATTTTCAAGCAAAAGTTGCACTGTGTTGCAGTATGGGATTGATTTAATGGCTGAGGAAACATTCGATGATCTTTCAGTATTCATTCAAAATTAAGTTTCTCAGTAGGCAGCATTTTTGGGTATCTTAAGGCATGCATGTTGTGACGTAAAAAGCCGTTTATGCTCACTAGTTATTGAGACACACCCATAGTTTTGGTCATGTGCACTAAGGTCACCAAAAAAATGTTTGGTGAGCACTACTGTTAGCCTGTATGCTTGTCTGTGTGAGGGTTTTGGGTCTGCCATCCCTGTCTTGTCTCATTTACAATTAAAAACTGTCTTTAAAAACTATTAATCATAAGAGAGGTGTTAAAAATACCAGTGACGTATTTTGTTAACTTCCGGGAAATAATGGATAATATGGCATCTTAAATTAAAGTAAATTATAGCCAAATTAATTAAGTTTGAGTCAGAAACTTTACAACTGGAAGGTTAACCAAGCATTTGCACATGCCCAATTACAGTATCATTTATTTAAGTTAACCAAATAGAAGTTAGCCAAGCAGTGCTTTAACTCTCATTTGTTGCTTCATATTGTTGTGCTCTGCATGCTTTAGTGCAGTCCAATGTTATTTACCTGCCCAGGTTATCTCCTCTATGTTTTCTCCTCTTAGCCTATATGGCATCCTTAGTTTTTACCTTGTTAACCTGTGTGCTTTTCCTAGCCTTCTAGCCTTGTTAGCCTATGTGGCATCCTGTGTTCTAGTCTTGTTTGCCTGTGTGCTATTCCTAGTCTTCTAGCATGTTAGTTGAAGCTGGCTTTCCTTAAGTTCTAGTCATGTTTTGCCTTTTTGACTTCCCTTTAGTTCCATCTTGTTTTGCTTGGTTATATTCCTTTTTTTTCTGGATGTTTAAATGTGTTCAATTGCCTTGGTGCACAAGATGGTGCCTCTTAACTTCTGGTAAGCGAATGGTATGCATTTGTGTTTCTGCTTGTAGTAGTTGTGGGGAGTATTGCCAGCAAAATTAGATGGCGTTAGTGACCGTGAGTGTTTTTAAGGTAAAGAAGTAAAGAATAACATACCAACGTCAAGCGAAAAGAGAAAACTCTACAGATCAGCTGTTCTTTGTCTTTTTGCCTGGAACAATGTTTCATTTCTATTGTCTTTGTTTTTTGTTGTGACTGAAAATACTTCATTCTAAGAGCTGTAAAAATGGCAGGTGGTTAGTGTTCATTTATTTTTAAATAAATAAGGTCAACAAAGTTTTTTTTTTTCCAAGCACTAACAGCACTCCTGGGTTGATCACACATCCACACCCTGTCTTGTGTTGCTTTCAGGATGTTCAGTATACGTCACTTAGGAAAATGACAGAGTGTACATCTGGACATCATTGTCCATCTCTCTCTTTAATATGCTGTTAATATACTGCTGTTGATGCTTGAATGATGCTCTGAACATCATTTAGTTATTTTGGGCAAATCTAGAAGACATTGAGTATAGCAATCCATCTTGCCTGCTGAACGGCATCTGAAAGCGGAAATGCTTCTTCTTACCAACCATAGATATATACATAGACCGTCTTATACAACTAGCAGATTATATGTATTTTACGTCAGTTATGTAAAATTTGTGTGCAGATGTATATTGAGGCTGGTGATGT
The DNA here is from genome assembly GCA_036984385.1 of Crenuchus spilurus. NCBI lineage: Eukaryota > Metazoa > Chordata > Actinopteri > Characiformes > Crenuchidae > Crenuchus > Crenuchus spilurus. The sequence continues at coordinate 6,952 of BRDA01005013.1, forward strand.
AAAGCAATTTTCTTCAAGATTAATCAAGTTGATCTATCTATTATTATGCCATTTTTGTAATCCTTTTAAAATGTTGTTCATATTTTTTTATATTATTTTGAATGATTTCATTGTCTGTTCTTTTTTCAATGTAATATTTTGGAATCTTTGAAAGGCTATGCATGGTTTGTTGTTCAGTTAAGGCCATTTTTATAGTTTGAGCTAAAAAATAAAACAAGAAAAAGTTGTGGTGCTGACATTGTTTCCTGATGACTGTTCTCTCCTTTACAGATTTGGAGCTATGGGGAAGGGATGCATTACAGCTACCAAGTACTTCCTGATCTTGTTCAACCTCCTCTTTTTTGTAAGTGCAGAAAGACCTCTCACCTCTCCATAATATATCCCATTTTGTCTACTTTGCCTCATTATTTGAGTTACATTCTTCTGTTTTAATAGTGTCTATTAAAGGATGGTATGTTAGTGCAGAGTAGAGATGAGCATATTAGACATTTTATTTTCTAAGGCATTATTGAAAAAAATAATAATATGACCCCCCACACACTCCCCAGGTGAACCCTAATCTGAACTGCAAAAATCCATGGTATTGGTGACATGAATATTTACAAAGACAGGGTGGTTAACTAAGATAAGCAAATAACATTTGTCTGTTTTCACATCAACTATTATTACCTAGTTAGAGCAGAACATTTCTTATTTTTATAATTTTGAAAGTTTTCATGTAGTTTCATATACACCTCTGTTATAGATATCTTAATTAATTAATTAATTAATTATTATTTATTTATTTATTTATAATCCCTTATTAGTTCCACATTGGGGAAATGTTACCTCCAGATTTTACCCATCTGTGCAGTGACACAAACACACACACACACACACACACACACACACTAGTGGTGGGTGTCTGTACATTTACATTTACAGCACTTACAGCATCTCTATCCACAGCACTTAGGGAGCAGTTGGGGGTTTAGGTCATTTAGGTCATAGAGTTACATTTTGATTTTTAAATCTTTTACAGATATTCAAACATGCTGACTCATTCAAGGAGAAATTAATTATTACAGTGTGTTCAAGATTTTTGTATTTGAAAATAATTGTAGGCCAAAAAACTTCTTGTACATGTAACAGAAAGAATACAAACAGACCTGCTAGTGAAAATGATGAATTGCACTGAACTGCAAGTCCCTCTCTTGCAGTTTTGAAGAAGAGTGTGTGTGTCTCATATATGTCTTTCAAAGACATAATCCCTAATTAACCAGAAGTCATGTCCTGTATTGCCTATCATATTACAGTATATTACAGCAGCTACTTACATGTCATCTCTCTCTCTCTCCTCCTCCCCTCTCTCTCTCTCTCTGTCTGTCTATCATATCACTCTTTGTTTCGCTTCTATCCCTCCTTGATTACTTTATTTCTTGCTCTCTAGATATTTGGTACTCTGATCATGGGCTTTGGATTGTGGGTTCTGCTGGATAACCAGAGTTTTATTGCAGTTCTGCGTAAGTGATAAAAGTGATCAGAATGTTGTTTCTTTTTGTTTTCATGACATAGAGGCCTTGGTATCAATATTACAATGAATTTAGGATATATCTTTAGAGCAGACATCTGAACCTGTTCATTTTTCAGGTGTGTTCTTCTGGTGACTGATTTAATTTCTTAGTTATGGGAGGAATAACATGTAAAAATGGAACCATTAGTAGGAAACTATATGGCTTGTACTCTTTATTACAAGGTTCTGGGTTAGCCCTGCTTCTGATTTATTCAAGACTACATAGTTTTTAAGAAAAGTGTCTGTTTTTTGTGTTTTTGGTTTTGTTTTATTTGTTCTTTATGCAAAAAGAAATGGCATACACTTGCAATTTTTTTGATAATGTTACAGCATGAAGCATAGCCTCAAACAGTACCAGTGAAGTCATTTATGAATGTTGGAGGTTCTCCACAGAAAACTAATCATTTGTCTACTAATCTGAAACACATTGTATCCAACTAGCAACCATGTAGCAAAAGTATAGCAATGACATTTCAACCACTTAGCAACCACATAGTAACAGCATAGCAATCACTTAACAACCACTTGAGACCCACATTGCAACAGTCTAGTAACATCTTAACTAAATTGCAACAGCCTAGCAACCCCTTAGCAGCAGCTTAGCAACAGCCTAGTAACCATAAAGCAACACCATGACAAATAACTGTGATCTTTGCAACAATATCGCAACCATTTGGTGACCAAATTGCAACAGCCTAGCAACTAGTTAGAAAACATGTTCCGCATAGGATCCCATTATAAAAACCCTGAAATTACAACTTTTCCATAGCAATTTTAAAAACTTTATACATTATATCTCCTCTGTCTCACACACACACACACACACACACACACACACACACTCATTCACTCACACACTCTAAGCTATGCTTTGTCACTTCAGACTTCCACAAACAGATGTTGTTGGCCCCTACATTAATGACTATCCTGGAATACCTCCTATTTGCTAATCTAAGATTACCACTAATGTGTGAGGCCCTGCCCCCTCCCCTGTAGATGTAACTAGCACTGGTGTTGACTCTAAAGAGCTATCTAATTTCATGTGTCTTCTATAACCAGAGAACTATAAACAGGCTTCACAGCATGTGTTTCACTTAGTGGTGAAAACCTGTTTAACACATAAATAGGTGGCAAGCAGTGTTCAGGGGGCTAGCTTTAGCCTTAGCTTATCGCCTATGCTGCCAAGATGTTAGCCATTCACCTCACTGTGAGGGTTCTAAAGCTGGAGTTGAGGGGGTGCTAGCTCTCCCTAAGTCACCTGGGGATACTAATCTTTTCTGTTCCACCACAGAGCTAACTAGCTGACACTTAGCACAAACACAGTCATTAGCATTATCTTTAACACTAATAGTGGACAGGGGCATTAAACTATAGATGCCACACTCTGAACAAACAAAGAGCTCAGCTCCAGCCATAATGAAATGTGTACTTACCACTTTTGTTGATTTTGTTTTTTAAAACTTACACCAAACAAGCTGTGCTGAAGTAACAAACAGCTACTCCACTTTCTGTGATTGATAGACCTGAAAGAAAGTCTCTAAATAGTCTAAAAATTATGTTTAAAGAATACAATATGCCAAACAAAGATAGTATATAAGTATATAAAACAGCAGAAAAATTAAATGCAAATGCGAAAAACAAGACACTTAGCTAAGCAGCACTATGTGTCCTGTTTCATTTGGCATACAGAAGAACATTTCTGCTGTTGCTCCACCATGCTGAAGAACATCTGTTTGTGGTGGGCTGGCACAGCCACAAAATACACACATATAACTTAAGTAACACATTTTCTTTATATGTTGAGAGTTCTACCAGTAATAGAGCTCTAGAAGCAAAAGAGAGATGCCTTTTTTTCTCCTTTAAATTATATCCCCAAAAGATATACATGACCATCCTACACAGACCTTACTCTCTACTCTCTTTAGCATCAGCATCTGCCTGTAATTATGATAAAACGTTTGATTTGTACAGTATAATTTGAGTATTCTTTCTAGGGTTAAATACAGGGCCAGGCATAATCTGTATGGAGCTGTTCTAACATGATTTTTGGTTTAGAATCACACAGGTCTAGTGTATTGATCTTACTCAGTATGTTCAAATTTGCAAAGCCACAACTTAAATAACTTTGTCAGAAAATATAATTCTATTCAGATAATTCATTTTATCACTGAATATCAATGAAAAGAAGATAGTAAACCATTGTTGTATTTTACATTTCTCAACAAAGTCAAAGTGAACTTTGTCATTCAGACTATACAACAGCAATTGTTCAACTGAATGAAATTGCATTTCTACAGACTACAATATGCAAAATATATTGGACAAAACATAGACATAAAATGTGAATGGAATTTGGAATATAATATTATAAATTATATTCTATGTAGATAAGTATTGAATATTGCACATATTACACCATGAAACCTGAATGTAAAATTTAAGTAAAGTCAAATGTATTTATACAGCACTTTTTACAAATGATGTCACAAAGCAGCTTTACAGGGTTAGTATTAACAAAACACCAAAGCCCCAGTGAGCAAGCCAAAAGTGACAGTGGCAAGGAAAAACACACATGGGGGACCCATACTCCTCTGTTCAACTAATTATAAGTTCTTGATACTGTCACATAATCCTTTGATGCTGTTGGTGTATTCAGGTGTACTGATACGGTGACACAGGAAACAGGAATGATAATAATGATGATAATAATAATAATGGTAGCGGCCAGTAAAGTCAATATAAACTTGAATGTGGTCAGTAGTGTAGGGCATCTGGAGCAGGTCACAGTAGTTGGGCTTTGTTGTACAGCTGGTCTAAGATGGCACCATCCTGAGATAGTATTCAGTCTTACATCAGACTTAAACTTAAGCCTGATGATTTAGTCTTGTGGACTTTGCCCAGAAAAAAAACCTCTGTTTTGTCACTATTTAAAAGGAGGAAGTTTTATGACATCCAGCATTTCACATCTTTTACACAGTCCTCCATTTTCTTTAATATAATCCTGTCATCAGGTTTAGCTGATATACAAAGTTGTGTATCATCTGCATAACAGTGAAAATTAATATTATGTTTGCTTATAACTTGGCGTAATGGCAGCATATAAAGTATAAACAATAAAGGTCCTAAGATAGATCCTTGTGGAATTCCATATCTAACTTTTGTACTGTTGGATGATACATCATTAATATTTACAATCTGGTAACGTGAATTGAATCACATTAGGGCTGTTCCTGTGATTCCAACCATGGTCTGTAGTATTTTTATTAGAACAGTGTGGTCTATTGTATCAATAGCTGCACTTAGATCAAGTAAAACTAACAAGGATATGCAGTCTTGATCAGAGGCAAGAAGATAATTTATCTTAATAAGAACTAGTTAATAACTATTTAATAAGAACTAGAACACTAGAGCTAGTTTAAAAGCTTTAGTTATATATCTTAAGCTGAGGGATGGGTTTCCTATTGTTAAAATAGGTTTATTTGTAACTCTGAGTCAAAGTTTTGAAGAAATTGCATCAAGTTTGCAGGATGTATAGTTTAACAAAGCAATCATTTTCTCCAGATCTAGTTGTCATATTTGGATTAAAAGCTTCCAGCCTGTTGTCTGCAACTATGTTTTGTTCCATCTCATCTAAACCTGATAGCATACAACTTGGAGTTAAGGCTACAGATGTTGTTTTTGTCTAATGTTATTTTATTTTTGAAAAACTTCATAAAGGTGTTACTGGTGAGATTAACTGGAATGAGAGGTTCAGTGTCTGATTTTTTGTAAGTTTAGAAATCACACTAAAATGTACTCTAGGATTATTTTTATTGGTTTCAATCAGTGATGCCAGATATTCTAAGCGTGCTTTGTTGAGTGCTTTTCTATACTCAGCAAAGCTGTCTTTCCAGGCACAGTGGAATAATTCTAGTTTGGTAGACTACCATTTCCTGTCTAGTTTTCATACTGTTTGTTTTAAGGTGCGAGTTTGATTGTTATATCAGTGGGCAAGCTTTTTCTGTCTCGTCTTTTTATATATAAGAGGCATTGCAATGTGTATGGTTGCTTGGAAGGCAGTTAGTCTTTCTAATTCCATTGGGCTTAATGAAGAGTAAACAGGAATTGATAAGTCTGGGAGGTTTTCTATAAATTGTAGGGCTGTGTCTGATGTTATTCAGCGCGTCATACAATAGCGTGGAGATCTGCATGTATTACAATTGAGATGTAGCTCATAAGAGATTAGATAGTGATCTGAGATTGCTGGATTTTGAGAAAAAATGTTTAGGATATCTAAGTTAATTCCCAGGTCAAAACTAGATCCAGGGTATGATTACAATTGGAATCTAGGACTGCTGTAAACACAGTGATTTTTAGTGGGTAATCTGTATTTGCAAAAGGAATAAGTAATTGTACAATAATAAGCTTGACATGAAGTCACTAAATTCTTTTAAGAATTGTGAGTAGGGCCCTGGAGGCCTGTATATATTAAATAATGAGAATGTAACTTTATTTGTGGCTGAATTGGTAATTTTAATGGTAAAGACAATAGGCACAATACCAGTTTTAGGCATGGTGGGTGATGAATAGTAAAAAGTTATTCAATTTGTCCATTTATTCAATGAAAATGGAAGAAAAAGAAAAAAATGGCCCTGATGCTTGAAAGGCTTAATTGATGTCACTTTGTCTTTGTGATGTCATTTAAAGCAACAATGCTATATTTATAGGCAAAAAACTGAGAGATACACACAAATCATACAATTTTAACAAAACATATGTTTTAATTTTCAGCATCATTGTCAGGCATGGTTGAACTGATAGATGAGAGGCAGGCACACGTGCAGAGTAGAGTTGAAATGAAACTGTAGATTTATTACTAACACGTGGATTTAACAAGACATTAAACAGACAAAGCTAACTATAGTAATCACAAGGATCAGCATGGACATGCACAATGTTTCACAACGTTACACTTGATTAACAAACAGCATGCACAGGACTGGATAACACAGGGGTAAATATATAGATAGGATATAGGATAGAGAATCAGAATACATGACAGGACACAGCTGTGATTAATGACAAGGGAGTGACAAGACTAAACAGGACAGGAAACAAAGACCAAATGAGGAAATGGGAGTGAAGAGCATGACAGGAAGAGGGTAGACAATAATATATAATATAATATCTTATCTAACCACAACCTTGACCATGATCAAGCAGAATAATAGATGGATTGAAGGATTGATATCATGGATATCTTATACTACACAAGGCACATATCATTTTGAAAATAATAAAGGTTTGATAAAAGTATAACATTTATTTGCTGATATTTTAGATGTAGATGTTGGTCAGTAGAGACATGTGAAAATGGCCATGTATTAATAAATAAAGATTTTAAAAAATAGGTCTTACTCTTTAAGAATAGTATTTTATACTGTATATATAATATAATAATATACTCTGAGTTGAAATTGAATCATGTTCAGATTTAAGAACATAATAAAATCACAGTGTGTTTTTATCTTTATTTTGACCACAAAAATGTATTTAGTCTAGTAAGAAAGAATGGAATTGCTATACTTACCATTCTTGGAATCTTAGCTTAGCCTGATGTCTTGCCAAAAATCCCAATTTGCCCTATATCTGAGAAATGAAACATGACAGTAGTGCTGGGCGATAAAACGATATTGATTTTTTCACGATACATTTTCCCTCGATGATGATATTAAGCTGGGACAATCTTGACAGTGAGTTCTGACGTGTAATACTGTTGCTTGATCGCTCATCCTCACCAGCGTGCCAAAATGCACTGTTGTGTTTAGACAAGCGTGTGATTGGCCGGGCGACAGAGCGGGAGGTTGCTGTGTGCTGTCTGTGTGAGAAGAAGGAGAAGGAGGGGAGGGCTCATTTTGTGTGTGTGTGTGTGCGTGTGTGTGTGTGTGTGTGTGTGTGTGTGTGTCAGCCGGAGTGCTAGCTAGCATTAGCATATTAGCTTCTCTAGCCTGTTATTTTGGAGTGGCTGTGGCTGACAGCAATCATTGTAAGTTTCAACAATAAAGCGACGACTGTCCATCCTTTCAACGCGTCCAGCCGGACGCTACAATATTATGTTATGGCAGTAAACACTTAAAAATATTAAACAGTAACGTTTTATGTATTTAGTTTGATCTTTTTAGAAAGATGTTATTTAAAACTATGACAGTGTTAGAAAATGTAATTTCGTGACAATTATTGAGATTGATCAATATAGAAAAATTTATCGTAATAAAATGTTTGGCCATATCGCCCAGCTCTACATGACAGTGTTTTTCACAAGAGCTGACACTGGTCTGAAGTTGTGCTATAGCGTATACATGTCATAAGTGATTTTTGGTACAAAAATGTGCCTTTCTTAAACCCAAATGTCTATATTACATCTACCTGCAGCTCTATATTAGGTACAATAACTGTTGTATTATTGTATGATGTCACCAATTGACATTTAAAATTCAGTTAAGTTACCACCAATGTTCCATTTTTAGTTTCAAATACAAATGAACATTTTAAGGGTAATCTCACAAAGCCAAATTCTTTGTATTATATGCATTTGCAGAAGAATCTTCTACTACACTGAAGGTGGGCTCCTACATCCTCATTGGTGTGGGCTCCCTCTCCATGCTTATGAGCTTCCTAGGCTGCATTGGAGCCATCTACGAGATCCGCTGCCTATTAGGACTGGTAAGGTTGCAAACAATATAAAGCTATTTTAAAAGACAAGTAACATTAATTCCATATGCTCATTAAATAAATGTTACCTAGCATTTGTATTTGCCTTGAGACAATTAATAGTTTTGTTTTGTTTTTGTTTTGTTTTTTTTGGGGGGAATCATATTCTTTATAATAAAAATTAATTTTTGAAGATAATGTCAGAAAATTTGCTGGGTGATGGGGAGCAATGTGTAGGGGAATTTTATGAGGAAATGTATTTACATAATTAAGAGAATGAAATAAGAGTTGACACATGCCACTACACTATTTCACTCAGTTAAGAAAGTTGAGCTTGATCAACTGTCTATGCTGAATGAAGTAATAAACATGTACAAGTAGTTACATGTCAAGCACATTCACTACTCGCAAAAAGTGAGGGATATTTGGCTTTTGTATGAAATGTATTGAAAATGTAAAGAGTTCATGATACAGTGATATTATATCATGAACGTAGGGCATTTAAGTAGAAGCATGAAGTGGTGATTTCATCTCAATTTATTGAAACAAAAGCCAACAAACAATGTCAATGTTTCAATAATGTGTCATGTGCCCTTGAGCATCAATTACAGATTCACAACAACTTCTCATGCTGTTTACAAGTCGACTTATTGTCTGCTGATGCATGGCATCCCACTCTTCTTAAAAGGCAGCTCTCAGATCATTGAGGTTCTGAGGTACAGAGTTACGAGCCTCTACACGGCAACTCAGCTGATCTCATCATTTCTGCTCAGCGTGAATTGACTTTCGTCAGTGAACAGCACTGTGGCCCACTGGTCCCTGTCCAGTGTAAATGCTCGTTGGCACATGCAAGACCATGACGCCTGTGCCTAGGGATTGGTCAGATACCCTTGCAGGTTGTCTAGCACACAGACCACGCTGATGTAAATGGGTTTGAATAGTCAGTGACACTTGGGTGCCTCTCATCTCCCTTAAATGTTGCTGGAGTTGTGTGGCATTCATCATCCTGTTCTGCAGGGCTCTGTTCACAATGAAGTGGTCATCAGTGTGGGATGTGGCCAAAGTATGACCACTTCTATGTCTTTCTGTGACTCTTCCAGTCTCTCTGTATCTCTGTCACAACCTGCTGATGACACTCTTTGACACTCTAAGCTCAGTGGTCACTTCTGTCTGAGAACATCCTGTTTGAAGCCTCACAATGATGAGGTACTGCTGATCAGTTGTTATGTGTCGTCTTGGTGTCATGATGTCAAAATGTGAACAGCATGATGAGGAGGACTGTTTACATATAAATTCTAATTGAACCAGGAAATGTATTGGTTGATTCATGGATCAAACACCTGTTGTGAATTTTGCTGTTAAGCTCCTTGTTAGAAAACAGCAAGTTGTGTATAAAGTACTGAAACATTGAACAGTTGGACATGTGCATTAAAGTTTAGAGAAGGTCACATTAAGTTCAGCTGTAAAGGTCAGAGCGCATATTAGGATCATCCTGAAATTTCAACTGAAAGCCAAATATCCCAAACTTTTTGTGAGTAGTGTACATAGTTTTAAGCATTTTAAAGCTAAACTGTAATTGAGATGTTGAATTGACTAATATTGTGTTTTTTTACTTTTCTGACAGTACTTCACCTGTCTTTTGCTGATTCTCATTGCCCAGGTGACGGCAGCAATCCTTATTTACTTCCAACGAGACTTGGTAAGCATCATGGACATAATCTGTAAGACTTGGTAGACTAGGGGCCATATTCAAAGTTTGTGATTATGCCAACACTGTATTTAGATTTGTGGTATATAGGTGTGTATTTTCTAGGCAACAAATTCAAAATATTCAAATACCAGCAGGTAATTCATGGCTCTGAGGTGAGGGTTGAGCTGTAGCCTGTAAACCAAAGAAATTGGCTTATACACAAAGTAGACTAATAAAGCAGACGGTCAAAATATGCAGCCAGTTACAATGCACTGTTGCTGTTGCTGACAGTTGCTGGACATGATTTTGGCAAAAATATATAAATAGCCTAATACTGTTTATAACTTGTCTGTGTGTGTGTGTGTATTGCAATGATTAACAAAAATTCATAACAAATTTATATATATATATATATATATATATATATATATATATATAAACATTTGTTATTTGGGGATTTTTAAAATGATGCCCTCAGGCTGCAATTAGTATTTCATATCATATCAAGTTTATTAAAGTAAAAAGAACAGTTTTTATAAAAATGCATTCAAACATAAATATCATGTTGTATAAAGCATATCACTATACCTTCATAACCATTTCTGCCCAAATTTTATTGAAGGAATTGTTTAACATTAAGTGGGGGATCAGGACTTAGTAGTTATATAAGAATGAAAAGGTAGAATAAAGAAAGATGGTACCAGAAAATTAGGTTAATACCTTTATTTAAAAAAGCCTCGAAACTCACTTCACATATACGTACACAC
>BRDA01005013.1:21181-33471 GCA_036984385.1 Crenuchus spilurus
ATGGTATATATCTTCTCTATTACAGTTAGTCATCGTATATATGATTCTCCCTCAAAGCACATTACCAGTATGATAGTCCTGTGAAAAAGGGAGCTCGAGCTTTTGCATGGGGACATTTATGTTTTTCTCAAGACATGGTTCACCACAAGGCAGGGTGGCAGGGCTTTTCTTAGAAAAGGGTGAGGCTCTACCCCATTTAGCAGACACACAGATGTTGGTAAGAGCCAGGCAGCCCTTTGGTCTTTCACTATACAAGTTGTGTAGGGTCCCACTAATTTTGTAAGGGTGTAACCGCTGGGGCTGTGCAGGAGGAGACGGATGCAGAGGTGGGTCCAAACCTATACACTTTATTGTGAACACTTAAACAAGACTGAGGCTCTAAAACAAAACATATAGACATGGACAAACGCCTACTGCAACAGTTATGAACATGCAGGGCTGAGGGATCAAACAAGACTGGTGCAGAACATGAGCCAGACAGGACAACGTGAATAGGTTGAGGGCACAGAGACATGATGTGAAAGAGACTCGTAGGACATGTACAGTGGACAGAGACAGCACATGGGGAAGAAAAGCACAAGCATGAGGGCCATGGTGAGGGGCGTGAGAAAAGGCTTCCCTTCCCCCTCTGGTCAAAGTGGGTGTTTACATCTTAAATAAGAGGATGAAGTGGAACTATGGCCACAAGAGTGCTTATGGCCACACCACCCTGAAAATGCCCAATCTCGTCTGCTCTTGGAAGCTATGCAGGGTTGGGTCTGGTTAGTACTTGGATAGGAGACTGCCTGGGAATACCAGGTGCTGTAATTAACAGGCCTCCCAGCCTGCACTATTAAACCACTACAGATGGTCCAGAATGCAGCAGCACGTCTGGTTTTTAACCATCCAAAACGGGCACATGTCACCCCACTGCTCATTGAGCTACACTGGCTTCCGATTGCTGCCCGGATCAAACACAAAGCCTGCACGATCGCCTATAAGGTGATGACAGAGCAGGCTCCCCCTTATCTACACTCGCTCTTAAAAGCTTACGTCCCTGCCCAGTCGTTGCGCTCCTCCACTGAACGTCGCATTGCTTTGCCTAACATTCACACAAAGCAATCCAGACTGTTCTCCTCAGTAGTTCTCAGATGGTGGAACAAGCTGCCTACCACCACTAGAGCAGAGGTGTCCTTCACTGGGTTCAAGAAACTCCAAAAATCCGAGCTCTTCAAAGAGCACCTGCTCTAGTGATCCCAAATACTCCCCATGAGTACTGATATGCACTCAGCATTCGATATCCAAATGTTAATTCTAGTATACTAGTACTAGTAAATACTAGTACAACTCTAGTATTATTTTTTCGCATCTGTACTTTCCCACTATTGTAAGTCGCTTTGGATAAAAGCGTCTGCTAAATGCAATGTAATGTAATGTAATGTAATGTAATGTAACTACCCTTCTGATCACAAAAAGTGAAAAAACACCAAAAGAAATACAAGAAGAGCCATATGGTAACTTGTGTTCTGCACTCTCCAGTTTAATGTCAACAATCACAGTAACATTAGATTCCTGAGCTATTTGTCAGTGCATTTCCTGATCTGTTTGTGTCTTTCTTAGTTGCTGGCAACTTCCAGGGTTGTGTTTTTTATGTTGGGCCTGAAAAAAGTGAGAGTGATATACAGTAATTGATTACTGGATCATACACCGTAATATTTATGTTAAAGGGGTCTTTAGGGGCTACAGTGTCTTTTATATAGGTAACGAGTTCAAACAGGTGCAATTAATACAGGTAATAAGTGCAGAATAGGAGGCTTTTTAAAGAGAAACAAACAGGTCTGTGAGAGGCAGAACTCTTGCTGTTTGGTAGGTGGTCAAATACTTTTTTCATGCAATAAAATGCAAATTATTTTTTTTTTAAATCAACACTGTGATGACTACTGCTATTGGACATTTGGAAATGTTTGCTTATTTATCTGTTTTTCTCTTTTTTCTCAGCTGAAACATGAGATATCTACCATTGTGAACAAGATTTTAGTGAATTATTCAGGTCAGAACAAGACATCCGAACATGCATGGGATTACCTGCAGAGAACGGTGAGCCTTGTCTGTCCTATTCACCAGCTTTTGTCTGTGATTTACATTCAGTCATTCAGAGGAGTTTTAAAATTTCTCTATTCTAGAGAAACATAACAAAACTTAACATTGGTCACAGTTCTGGCTTTGATAAGTAGGCATCCAAAGCTACCACTGAGAAGATTATTACATGAAATATATATTATGTGCAGAAAGACACTTGATCCCTAGTACAGCTATTGTAAAAACAATTGAATAAGTGAATATTTGTACAGAGTATTTAACCTCCCATACACTTGTATTCCATGCAAAAAAAGCTACGAAGAAGAAAAAAGTTCTCCTTTGCTGATTTACAGGAAATCCATATTTACATTATGCACCACATTTTCTCTGCCTTGTATTTCATTCTGTCCATTAATTTTCCAGATCATTACCATTTTAGGAACTCGTGTGAGTTTTCTTTGAAGCTAAATAAAATATCTGTAATATTCTAGCTAAAATATGTAAATAAGGTGTTGCAATATACCAGTATTGATAACCATATTTAAAATGTGAAATATTAATATTGTGTGTGTGTGTGTGTGTGTGTGTGTAATTGGAAGGCCTGACTACACATCACTGAGGCAACATTTATGTTCCATTATCTGATTTACCCAAATGGATTTACAGATAGAATTTATTTTTTCAGTTATCAGATTATTAATTCATTATTATGAATTAATTAACCTGGGCAGTTTCATCACTGCTGTCCCTGTGTCTTCTTGTCTCCTCAGATTCAGTGCTGTGGCTGGACTGGACCATCTAATTGGACTGAGAATGTGTGGATAAAAAACAGCACACAGTCTTTATATCCATGTTCCTGTAGGAACCAGTCTATTCCTGGCACAGAGGTTAAAGACACTGGTCTTTGTCAGAGTCTTGTTCCAGACTGGCCCGTCTATAATAAGGTACAGACCTGAGCAACATGGTCCATTGTGTCACAAAATTCCATTGTGATTATACTGATTAGTATTATGATTGCAATATACTTTACGGTGTGTTAAAGGGTAACGGAAGACTACTGTAGTAACATGGTTAATGATTAAAAAAAAATCTTGTCATATTAATTCTTTAATTCATCCAAACTAAGGTTTTAGTCACTGCTCATGCCTCTGTTTTGTTATCTCATTTTCATACTTCTGTTTATATCTGTCTTATCTCTGGTCATGCCTCATTCTGTTTTCCTTTGTCCATATTCTTTTGTTTACATTCTGTGTTTACATTTTGGCCATGTGCTTTTGTTTACCTTTATGTCTCTGTTTTGTTCCCTGTCCAGTTCATGCCTCTCATCAGCATATTCACGCCTGTGTCTCATGTGTTGCTGTGTTCACTCCCATTTGCACATGTCCTTGCCCTGATTCCCTTGTGTATATGCTTCCTGGGTTTTCCACGTGTTTTTTGTCTTGTTTGGTCATCTTCTCTGTAACTTTCATGGTAATATTGTTTGAGTTGTTATTGCATGTTTTAGTTTTGAGCCACAGTTTGATTTGTTTGTATTTAAACACCTACTTGCACTTACAAACTGCCCTCCCTACAATTGCTGACATGAAGACATTCACCTGGAACTATCTATGCCACAATAGCCCATAATAATAGGAAAGCCCTGCTGTGGGCCCAGTGAAGGGGTAGGGGACTCACCGAGGCTCTGACCAGATCTAAGCAGCAGATAATGGATGAATAGATAACATGTACTGTATATAAGTGATGCACTGAAAATCATTTTTTTGGCCAAACCCCCCAAAAAACTTAACATTGGGCCAAAGGCCGAGTATCAAATATGTTTTTTCATTTCTATAAATGATTATAAAATTAGTAACTAAACTATTTCTCAAAAAAAGTCTTGTAGTAAGTCAGGAATGAATGTCTGTATTTTAATAAGTTGGTTTGACATCATTAGGTTTAATAACATGAGTTTAATTTATTATTCTTTTATATTTGTATAGAAAACAAATGATAGAAAATGACACAAAAAGACAATATATGAATTGTATGAAGATGCATGTTTGTTTACATTATTAGTGATATTTAAATGCAGTTAAAAAAAGAAAAAAAAAGAAGAAAAAAAAAATTTTTAAAGATATGATCCAAAATCGTGAAAATATCTAAAATGAATGATGTAAGTCACATTGGTGTTTTGTGTGTTTAATGTGAGTGTCACTGGTTACAGACACTGAAACACCTCACATTTCTTCTAATAATTGTGAGACAGAAACTGCAGCTTGCTGTTGGAGCAAATACAAAGCTAAGCGGCTGTATTCTGGCTTCATCATAACAAATATAGTTTAGTAAAAGTTGTGCATCCCTTATATATAATTTATTTTATAAAAGTGAGTACACTCCTCACATTTCGACAAACATCTGATATGTTTTCATGGGACAACACTATAGAAATGAAACTTGTAGAGAACTTAAAGTAGTCAGTGTACAGCTTGCATAGCAGAACAGATTTACTGTCTTCTGAGCATAACACAAAACGCAGCCATTAATGTTCAAACGACTGGCAATACCAGTGAGTACACCTCACAGTGAAAAAGTCCAAATTGTGCCCAATTCTGTTGTTGTCCCACGCTGGTGTCATGTGTCTCATTAGACACTTCCAGGTGTGAATGAGGAAATTGTGAAATGTGGAAAGCAAATTGTTGCTCTCCACAAAGATGACCTAGGCCAAAAGAAGATTTCTAACACCCTGAAACTGAGCAATAGCATGGTGGACAAGGTCATACAGAGGTTTTCCAGGAGAGGTTCTACTCAGAACAGGCCTTGCCAGAGTCGACCAAGAAGTTGATTCTAAGTGTTCATCATTATAGAAGTTGGCTTTAAAAAAAGAGATGCATGAGTGCTGCCAGCATTGCTCCAGAGGTTGAAGAAGAGTGAGGTCAGCCTGTCAGTGTTTAGACCATACAACGCATGCTGCAGCAACAAGGAAGCCTCTTCTGAACCTGATGTATAAGAAAGTCCGCGAACAGTTTGCTGTCATGTCCTGTGGATGGCTCCAGTATGTGAGTCGGTGCCTTGGTGAGAAGAACCAAGATAACTTGCCTACAGTCTAGCATGGTGACGTAGCATCATGGTCTGGGGTGGCATGTGTGTTGTTGGCACTGGAGAGCTGATTGATTCATTGATGGAAACATGAGTTCTGACATGTACTATGACAGAGCACCTTCGGAAACTGGGACACATGGCAGTTTTCCAACATTATAACAACTCCAAACACACCTCCATGAAGTCTGCCTTGCTGAGAAAGCTGAAGGTAAAGGTGATGGATTGGCCAAGTATGACTCCAGACCTAAACCCAGTCGAGCATCTGTGGGACATCCTCAGGCATAAGGTGGCGAGGCGCAAGGTGTCTAACATCAGCTAGCTCTGTGGTGTCATCATGGAGGAGTGGAAAAGAATTCCAGTAGCAACCTGTGCAGCTCTGGTGAATTTCATGTCCTAGAAGTTTAAATCCATGACTTATTGAATCTGTACGTTTTTCTTCTCCTGTATTAATTTCTGTTCTGTCTGATGAATCAGTTCTTATTGCCCTCATTTGTACATCTTTCTTATTCTGTACATGTCTCTTGTAGGGTTGCATATCCAGTGTGGAGGACTGGCTCCTGAGTAACTGTGGTGTTATTTTGGGAGTCTGTCTTGGAGTGGCTTTGATTGAGGTATGCCTAAAGAACTCTCAAAACAACTATCGTAATGTGAAGTTGCTTGTAATATATCTGCACTCAACATTTTTAAAACAATCAGTGGTGCATGCAACTCATTTGATTGCTCCAATAGTTTGGAAGGTTAATAGCTACATAGAACATAAATCATCCTGGCTGCATACGATCATACGTGATGTTTAATTTAACTTATTAGCATGTCAAGAGAGGAGAAAAATAACAGAGGAGACCTTTCAGAAGTGTCTTTTTTGCAGGTCCTTGGAATGGTACTGCCCATGTGGTTATGCAGAAGTGTCCACCAGGAGGACTACACCAAAGTACCCAAATACTGAGAGCATAGAGGACACACACATGCATATGCACACACACACATGTCAATACACAATCCCAAACAAAAATTTCCACTCAGCTCACTGCCTGGGCACAGAGTAGTGGTCTGTGCAGGACTGATTTTTTTAAACCCGCTCCTGTTTGTTTCCGTCCTGCTCCTGCCAAAAAATCAGCAGTGTTGGTCCTGCTCCTGCCCACCACATACATGTGTGCCCACTCCCGCCCGCAGTCCAAACATGGAGATTAATTATATACAGTGCTTGAAATTTACTTGCATATTTATTTAAACAGCAAAATATTATTTAGGTTTAAGGTTTAATTATTTGGGCAGCACCTGGAGGCAGTGGACAGCCCCACTTTCCTCCCACAAACACATTCTCTCAGGAGAACTGGTGATGCTGAAATTACCCCCTTGGTGTGTGTGTGTGTGTGTATACGTGTGCGTTGGCTGAAGTTGGTTGCGCGGAGCGGTTGGTCAAACTTGAACTGAATAGAAATCCCAAGAGTACGAATGCCCCTGCCTGGGTATTTTGTCACAATAAAGCAAACACAGCCCATATATTACTGTCCTCTTGTTTGTAATGTTGGTTTGTGTTTGTAATATTCTGTGCAGTAAGGATTCGTTTGTCTTCATAGAAACTTACATTATTTGGAATCAAAATTTTTTGGATGTTACATTGTTGTCATTGCTGTTTATATTATGTGTAATGGCTTTTAACATCCTTGTGCAATTATAGTTTTTACTGTGTAGTTCACATCAGGTGTGCTGTGAGTGTAGAGTGTGATGTGATCCTGCTTAACTGTAAAGGATGGATCAATTGTTATGACAAGGCAGCCCCATTATTTGAATATTTGAATAAATAGTTCCGTTTTTTTAAATATACAGAGGGTTACACAGTTCCTTTGAGCAGGATATATTGAATAAAATGCGTGCATCATTTCTATATTTTAAAATGTTGTTTTAATTATGTTTAATTTAATTGTTACATTTTGTCTGCGTACATTGTTGTTTTGTGTTTCATTCATAAGAAATAATGTACAGATCAGACAGTTAACACCAAAAAGGTAGTT
Source organism: Crenuchus spilurus (assembly GCA_036984385.1). NCBI lineage: Eukaryota > Metazoa > Chordata > Actinopteri > Characiformes > Crenuchidae > Crenuchus > Crenuchus spilurus. Next base: position 28,333 of record BRDA01005013.1, read on the forward strand.
TGCCAGTATGTGCACACAAACATTGCTGTGGATTTTTTTGTTTAACAGACTATTTCTCCAGATGAATTTTATGCAGACGCAGTGAATGTTTTCATTATGACATTGTATTGAACTGTTATGATAGTTTTTGCCACTTTCAACCTTTAAAATAAGGTTGTGATTAGGACAGTTGCATTGGTCCATCCGAAAAAGAAAACATTTAACCTTACCTGAGAATAATACATCAGAAATGTAATGCATTCATTTTTAAGTCCATATGAATGTGATTTTTAAAAAATATTTTAAATGGAGCAAGTTCATTTGTCAAAGCAGATGTTAACATTTCTTTGGAAGAGTTTCTTGGCTGTGTTGCTTTTTGGTCAGCAGCACGAGTCCCAAACAGAGGGTGACAAACTTCTGGAAAATGTTTAATTGTGATTTCTGCTTCCATCTGTACATGTAGACACACATGTTTGGGATAAGGATCTCTCCATCATTAGAAAAATTAGCTGGAATATTGTTACTTATCCAGCACTGGCTGTGTGATGTATTCCCTTGTACTCCACACAAAATGGCAGGTTTAGAACTTGACATAACAGCAGTTTTTAAGTAACTATATGAGAACTCATCAGAAAAGCATTTTGTCTATAAACATGTGTTTGGTATTATCTGTTTGTGTCTTTGATGTCCCGTTCTCTGACAATGTATCACCTTTAATCACATGATAATGTGTACAAGTATATGGCTGAAAATACTGCAAATATTACTCAAATGTCTGTAAAGTGTCCTGTAATACAAAGTGGATGATGTAGCATTTTTGATATACGTTTTTGTAATTCTACTGCTTTATTTTCTTAAAGTTCAGGGGTACGTTTCCCGAAAGCAATTGAACTTAGCGATTTACGAACATCTTTAAGAACGCCGTAACTTTAAGAACGCGATTTTTCCGACTGTTTCCCAAAAGCTTTCTTATCTTCCAAACTTACGAACGAGTCCCTAAATAGCACTTAGTTGACTAAGCCCTCGTGTCTACGTCAAATAGGCTTGGCCAATTGAAAACTGAACCACTGATTTTCATACATTTCTTCATTATTAAGCCACAACAGTATCGTTATGTAAACAATAATTATAAAACCAAACATCAAAAAAGTATTTACACTACATACATGCAAATAAATAAATAACATTTCACTTGCAGTTGCTGTCCATTGCATGCCAAGCCTACCTATAAATAGGCTTGTATGTGTCCATGATTAATCAGTGAATTTGATTGGTTAAGAGTTCACAAGCTTAGGCCAATTTGTAACCATTGCTTGGGACACAATATATTCATTTACTACTACGACTGTTACACTGAAAAAAAACCCCACTGCATTTATGTAATTTATATGTGTATATCAATAAATAATATATTGTACTTTAAGCAATCTTAGTTTTTTTATTTCAAGAAAACAATAATTTCAACTTAATAAGTACATGTATGCACAGTATAGAACTAAGAACGCTGACTATAATTTACATGACGCAATTACACTTTCAAAAGATAGGAGAGGATAGGATAATCAGCGGAAATTACGAAATCTTCAGTCATCTTGTCTGCATTGTTAGGTCTTGGTGTCTCTCATCTTCCTCTTGACAATAGCTCGTAGATTCTCTGTGAGGTTTAGGTCAGGTGAGAATGCTTACCAGTCAAGCATAGTGATACTCTGGTTATTAAACAAGGTATTGGCAGTGTGGGCAGGTGCCAAGTCCTGGTCGATAATGAAATCTCCATCTCCATATAGCTTGTCAGCAGAGAGAAGTATGCTCAAAAATGTCCTTTTAGACAACTGCATTGACTTGATATAACACAGTGCACCAACACCAGTAGCTCCCCTGAATAAATGAGTTTCACTTTTTTAATTTAATTAATGAAATAAATTACATGTTTGCAGAATATCTCCAAAATATACTAAATCTTTTGGAGATGCACCTGTAGACAGCTCTCCTTTTGGCCTGTTCATTTGAGCTATTCTACATCTAAGTCAGTTAAAATTAGTTCAGCTTTTAGGACTACTCAATTTTTTTTAGGGTGACTTTTCATCTTACTGTGGGCAGTGAAGCCACATAATTTTCAACTTTCTCTCTCACCAGAACCTGATTGTTTTTTTCTTCAAAACAACACACACACACACAAAAGATATGATAGGAAAAAAGTCAGATATGTATGTAAGCCCTACCTAACATTACTAACATAAAGACTGATGTGTGATTCTGTTCAGTAAACATGAGAACTGTTAATGATCATGTATTAATACTGACTGAGTAAAAAAAGTACAGAAATACACATCAGAACTAATGTTACTGACTGAACTCACTGGCACTGAACTGGAGTGTGTGAGCACACCTACAGAAGACAGGCAAGAGAGGGGTAGGAAAGAGAGTGGATTATACCATTTGTGAAGTGGCAGTCGAGAAGTGACAGGTCTGAGCCATTGTGTATCAGTCAAGAGACTTCCACCATTGACACTAGCCAATGTTATCAGAGCATTCGAATCAGATTTTAAAGACACAAGCACTGGGGAAAAGAGCATATTGCAAGATGATATACAGTTCATACAAACACTACTGTAGGTGGCAGAATTAATCAAAATACAGATGGGCACCTGGAAATGCCCCTTCCTTTTAAGAAATGTTCACAATTGCCAGAAAATAAGCAGTTAGCTCTAGTTTAGTTGAAGCGTTTAAAAGGAAAACTTGAGAAAAATGTCAAACTCAAGGAAGATTTAGAAAACTTTTAACTTCATTTTAGTGAAATACAGTGAGGTCACATATTTTGATAGACACCTGTCAGAATGTGTGACCTCTCTGTTACAGCCTCACTGTACACTCCAGTCATAAATGCTTTATTGACATAAAAATATAAGTAAAAGTAAGTAACCTGTAAAGATTTAGAAGACTTTTAGTTTTATTTTAGTGAAATACAGTGAGGTCACATATTTTGATAGACAGCTGTCCGAATGTGTGACCTCTCTGTTACAGCCTCACTGTACACTCCAGTCATAAATGCTTTATTGTCATAAAAATATGAGTGAAAGTAAGTAACCTGTAAAGATTTAGAAGACTTTTAACTTGAATTTACTGAAGTACAGTGAGGTCCCATATTTTGATAGACAGCTGTCAGGAAGTCTAAGCTCTGGATAAATGCCTAATTATTAGATTTTACTTTTTCTGTCAGCCAAGTTTTCAATAACTACATAAATGAAATGTTGTATTTACTTAGCAGATAAAAGATTAGGGTGCAGATTCACTTAATGTTTTGTACTGTGTGTGTGTGTGTGTGAGAGAGAGAGAGAGAGAGAGAGAGAGAGATCAGAGCTGTGTTACAACATAATATAATGTTAGTCACGTCAGTCTTTACTTTATTCACTAACCCACAAACTTGTGTGCATTAAAACCTCGGCCTGAGTACGTTTTTACAGATATTCCTGTACACGAACTTAATTAAGTATCAACGTCAACATTAAACAAAAATACGAGCGTTGATTATCGCTAAGCTTTCCAACCGCTGTGAAGATAATTAAAACCGCGTAAGATACGTATTCTGCGTAGTGCGCTCGTGCATATGAACAGAAATACCCAAACAGAGCCTCCTAAGGTCACGCGTTTCGACGGTCGCAGATTTTGGTGTAACAGGTGTAAAAAATTAATTGGCGAAAACTTTAAAAGAAGTGGACCAAGACAGATTGATTGCCTTTCTGGTTTAAAAAATTTGACTTCACTATGAACGCACCTGATGCCAGTAACATGGGAGGTGCTTGGGAGAGGCAGAACAGGACAATTAGTAGTGTCCTAAACTGGGTCCTCTCACAGAGCGCTGGAAGTTAAGATGATGCTTCTTTAAGGACATTCTTTTATGGAGTCAAGTCAATCATAAACAATCACCCACCCACCATTGCCAATATTAATGATCCCAAGAGTCTGCCCCTATTGTATGAAAATGCAGAAGTACCTCCTCTTTATATTTTTGTTGAGTTGCAGTCTGCTTTGCTCTGATTTCAGTCACTAATTGTGAAATCCAACCTTTCATCCAACTATTCATCACATTTCAGCATACATATAAGCTACTTCTGTTTGATTCAAGGCTGCGTGCTCAGTAAAACATACAAAATCACAAAATAATACATAACTTATGTTTTATTCCACTACATGCCTTATGTAAATACAGAAAGTAAAAAAAGTTAAAGTAAAATAAAGAGTACTGCCATAAACTTATATATCAATTTATTGTATATTCATATATTACATATCCACCATACATCATGGTGACCCCTTTCTACTGATAGACAGGACAGAGCATTGCTGTAATAATGTTCATCATAAAATTGCAAAAAATTGGTGTACCTAAAAATAAATGTTTTTCCTTTTTGCTGGATTTCTGGGTAATTATTAGCAAAATGATATTGATATTTGAGGAAAACATTTCAATTTGAACAAATGAGTCAATGTGTGATTTCAGATAAGGCTGTTGCTGCACGACTCCAATTTTATTTTATTCTTATATTTATGCTTGTCACCTAAAACCAAAGTCTGTAAAATATTTCAGCTGAATTTTAACATCACATTTTTAATTCACATGAAAACTACTACAGTGCCTTGCAAAAAGTATTCATACCCCTTGAAGATTTAAATAGAAAAAAAATCACATTACACCCACAAAAAATTTAATAGACCAACACAAAGTAGCAAGTAATTGTGAACTGAAAAGAAAAATACACGATTTACAAATAAAAATCTGGAAAGAGTGGTATGTATTTGTATTCATCCCAATTGAGTCAATATTTTGTAGGTCCACATTTTGCTGCAATTATAGTTGCAAGTTTTTTGGGGTGTCTACCAGTTTTACACATCTACAGGCTGAAATTTTTGCCCATTGTTCTTTGCAAAAATAGCTCAAGTTCAGTCAGATTGGATGGAGAGCATTTGTGAACATCAATTTTCAAATCTTGCCACAGATTCTCAACGGTAGTTTGTTCTGGACTTTGAATAGACCATTCTAACACATGAATATGCTTTAATCTAAACCATTCCATTGTAGCTCAGGCTGTATGTTTAGGGTTGTTGTTTACATTTACAGCAGATGATTTTATTCAGAGCAACATACAGCAGTGCTTTGTTTCC
>BRDA01005014.1:2145-28082 GCA_036984385.1 Crenuchus spilurus
TAAGACAAAACTGACGAGGTTGTAGATTTCGGACTGGATTTGTAGGTATAGGTGTAAAACACTGAAAAATTTGTTTTTTTTTTTTCATGAAATGTCGTCTTTAATATTATTTTACATGCAATATGGCTTCTAAACTCTGACACATTATATTTAACAGGATAATATTCACATCATTTGATTCAACGGGCAGTAAAGTTCATTATACTCTTTGACTAATACATTCCTGAACTGGTTTTAGATTGACTCATCTTTTCATGCTCCACACTTAAATTCATGCACTCAGTCTGAACAGAATTTGTTACCCCGTTACGCTAACAGTCTTGATTTCAGGAGAAAATTCGTGAAAATAATGAGCCACGAGAGTACAAGCGAAATACTGTCAATTTGAACTGTAGTGCCTAGAGAAAACTGTAGAGGGCGACAAATGCAAATAAGTACCAGTGCTAATGAGGCATTCTAATAGGTCCACATTGTTCAAGTTATTTGGAATTCAATAATAATAATAATAATAATAATAATAATAAGAAGAAGAAGAAGAAGAAGAAGAAGAAGAAGAAGAAGAAGAAGAAAAATGCTTTGTAAATTAAAACCTTTTTAGCTAAGGAAGTGTGTGTGAATTTATTCCTATTGATGTGTCACCTTTTATATGTGATCTGAAAATAAATACTTCAAAGTAAATACAGTAAAAGAGTGACAATACATTAACAATAGATTTAGAATTAATGTGTATATTAGTGCATATCTAACAATTCAAATATTGTGGAAAAAGGTCATTTGTGTTGATAATTTAATTAAAAGAGGAAACTGTTACATATTTTATATTCACTACACATCAGGTGACATTTCAAGCCTTTTTAAATGTTGATAATGTGTGAATAGTAATTTTCTCAAACTCGAAGTGAAACTAATCATTTGAAATTCTAATTATAATGAGCTATAAACCATAGATAACATGAATAACAAAATAAACAAATTATTGAAATGTCCCTTTACTTGTAATGAATATAAAAAGTGACAGTTCGCCTTTTTAATTAAATTATGATCTACAAGTTGTTGTGTAAACAAACAAAAAAAAACACAAAAACCTCGTTCTCGCGATATTACGAACTGTATCCGTGGCGACCAATGAGAGCAGACCTGATCAGAGGAGCCATGGCGCTCAGATGAAGAAGTAGGACAGTAATAGGGTCAAAGTTTTTTTGTTCGTAGAGGCTAAATAACAGATGTTAACTGCAAAATAAAATCTGCTGCGGTCTAGAGGGACTTATAAACGCGACGTGGTTAATGTTGGTAAGTGAATTGATGTGTAAACGTGTTAAAATGTCACGTCTGTCCTGTTGTTTTTTCTTCTGAGCTGAGTAGCTGTAGCGGCGGCTGAGCTGTGCTGATCTCCCTCACCTGCATGTTTACAGGACGGTGTCCTCTCTTCTGTCTGACTGAGCCCGGATTCACAGCCTAATGTCGATAAAAACACCATAACTGATTTAGTGTTAGGTTTATTGTGCATTAGTGTGCTTTTTGAGTGTTGTGTGGGGATTAGCGTCACAATACCAAGCACCTTCGTTCTCAAACTGTAGCTATTCTCAGCCATAACATTAAAACCACCTCCTTGTGTCCACAATTATTGCTCCACTGGTAGCAGCACTTAAATTACAGACTATTGTTCATCTGTACACCTTGTTAGCCTCCTTTCACCCCGTTGTTCAATGATCAGAACCACGTGTTGTCACTGCATCCTGTGACCAAGGATGACCAACACAAATTGCTGAGCTACCGTCTCTGACTTTACATCTACTAAGTGGACCAATAAGGTAGAGTGCACATAAATCTGTCTGATCCAATGTGCTAATGTGCCAATTCAACGCACATTAGCACACTACCACCACATCCCTGTCACTGCAATGCTGAAAATGAGCCCCCATACAATAATTCCAGCTCTGTGGTGGTCCTGATCATTGAATAATGGGGGGGAAAGGAGGCCAAAAAGTACACAGAGAAGCAGATGGACTATAGTCTGTAATTGTAAAACTACAAAATACACCTATGTGACAAGCTGATAAAGTGTTGATACAAGCAGGTGGTGTTTATGTTATGGCTGATTGTTGTTTAACCTCCTCATGCAGTAATTCATGTCTAATTTTAATTTTAATAATTTATGTTGACACAAAACATAATCATTACTTCTTGCAGTTAGCATTTTAAACAAGTTCAGCTGCTCTTTAAGTTGATTTACAGTCCGTAAAAAATTGTACTGAATAGATCCTGGAAAATATTAAATTTGATTGATCCTTGACTTTTTTTGCTTGTCCACTCCATTGTTATTTCATATTTCAGGGCTCTTTGTTTGGGAATCCTTCTTGCTGGTGTTAAGCTAGGATTAGCTTGATGTACATTTTTTTTTTGCTTCAGAGCTAAAAGAAAACAGGCCTGAAAGCAAATCACAGGGAAGCCTGTAAATGTAGCTGACATTTTAATGCCTTTGTTTTCTTGTTCGGTGTAGCCCCTGGCACTTACCCAGTGTGCACATAACCTTGTCACAGTGTTATATGAACGTTGCAAGAATGTTTGTGAAAGACAGTGCGCTCACAAAGCTGTAATAAGTTTACAGGGTAGTGTCTACTCCTTTAGTGTATTTACAGGTTTTAGTATATTATGCATTAAACATTTAGAGAATACCTGCTACTCTGCCTTTAAAAAAATAATCAAAAATAGTGACAACTAAAATGAATAAAATAATGGATTGGAGTTGTTAAAGCTTTGATAAGCACATATGCCACCTTAAGAATTGTTGGTCATGACCTTGCTTCTCACAGCAAATCTGATCTTATCTTGATTTTAAGTGGATTTTGGAGTTCTTTGTCTGAACCCTTGCTGGGGAATGTGGGCTTCCTTTGGCAGCCTTTTTATGGCTAAGTGGGGCTTGGCTGTGGAGAGTCCTGGAGATGGGACTGCTTGCTCTCTCACAGCTATAGGCTTTGAGACTGGTATGCATACCTATGGCAGTAGCTGCTGTGTTGTGATGTTTCCCAGACAGGTGCAGCAGAAGACCTTTGTCTCAGCCAGGCTAGGTTATAGTTTTAATTGTTTACTTTTTTTTTGTTACATAGTAGGATTTAAGTTTTTTATTTGACCTTCTGTGTGAGAACATGTAGCATATTTAGCACTATTTAGACGTTGGCAAGCGTATGTTCTGATGTGTTTGTAATTTTCTAAATAATTTAAATGTTTATAGTTTTTATTTATGAATAAATTAGTTAGCTTTTTCATTTATTCAATTTTAGTTCTTCAGATGCTTAATCTTTCATTCAGTTTTATTGATTTTGTACCTGTACTGCTTTATTGCTCCTCACAGCTTTCACTTCTTCTGCTGGTGTTCCACTGCACTTCTGTAGGACTTGGAAATCGGCATCACCTTGCACACCATTGTGGAATTGAGCCGCCATGTTATCTAGTAGAGCAGGTTGTTTACAATAACTGTCTGTATGGAATACATTATTCAAATTGTGCCTTTTTGAATACAAATAAGTATTTTTTGGAGAAAATTTTATAGAGGAGGATGACTGAGAAACAACTGGGATGTTCCATTTATGGAAATTTCCTGTTTCCCTATTCAAAATGAAAAGCACTTTGGGACATGATACTTTAATCCTGTTTTCATATCTAACTTTACTTTTGTTTGAATCATTGCTCACTGCTTTAACATGAGAATGGTTTTAGGGCAGTCTACCTGACTTCGGTGCTTGTTTGGAATTTTCTCAAAAAAGTATTGTAGTGTCTGGATCAGTATTCTACAACATGATTATTAATATTCCAATAACAGTACCATACTGACATTATACATTAAAGTAGACTTATAATACACCTTTTCATGGAGTCAACATTAGCATCCTAATGATCACATTTTTGTTCAGAATACCTCACTGAGTAAGCTCCACAGCACCCGTTCTCATTCTTTTTGAACACCAGTGCTAGTCCCACTTCAATTTTTAAGCAGAAGAGTTTAGCCAATGAGGATTAAGCATGGTTATATCCTCCCTGACCATTTAATATGGAACGGGAAATTTGAATAAGAAAACTGGATCTGTAGCCAATGTTAAAAGGTCTTGTACTTTTCAAAAATATTAAAACTAATGCTAAAATCTTTCATTTATTGATACTTTATTCCCACCAGGGGTTGCCAGGTTGCTATTTTAACAACTGTTAGACAGAAATTACTCCGAATTGTCACAATAAAAAATGTCCAGACTGCTTGTCAGATGATAGGAAATAGCAGAAGCACAAAGCAAGTTGCCAGTAAAAATTTTTTCCAGCAGTCAACAAATATCAAACCTCTGGACATTGGAATGGCCCACTCAAATCAGTGGAACATTCTGCAGCATTCTGATGAGTTGTATAATAAAGGCCATTGCAGTTGGCATACAATAGTTTCATGCCATTTATTTCTGTATTAGTTTGCCACTTATATTAGAATGTGTGAGTAATCCCTGCTCAGGCACAGATATGACTTTTACTATGTTACAGATGTGTGTCATTAAATCTAACTTTAGATAATGACTTGTACAGGAATGGGTACCTTATGGATGGTAGTCAGACTTTATTTCGAGTTGAGTGAATGACAGATCACATATCTGATGAGCAGTATTGCTCAGTGTTTATAACAGACCTGTTTATACTCTCTCACTCACTCTGTGTGAAGGGATCACATTCTGCCTGCTATTATAAGCCTGTAAACAGTCTAGCTGTAAGCACTCTGGCATTCTGCTTTCCAAATACCTCTCAGGTGTAACGGGAATGAGTTGCTTAAGCTAATCAGGCGTAAACATGGAGCAGCTCTTTGTCACCAGAGACCCTAGTTACAGAAAATTGTCTGTATCCTATATAAAGAGCATTGACAGCACATAAATGTTATATGAATTTCATTGCACTACAACAAAAGACTACATAGCAGTAATATTACAGTTGTTTTGTTTATGAACAGATAAAAATTATTATTTTTGACAGGACTTTGACAGTCCTAATGAAAGTTTGTAGGTCATTTATGTAGTTTTAAAAGGTACAAATCACTTTTAAGCTTATTTAACTGTATAGAAGTTGTCAAACAGCATGTTTGGAGTTCAGTTAAAGCTAATACGTGTGCATATACCCTTCTCTTCTCATTCATTCTTATGGGAACTATAACAAATTAGGTACAGTAATGGACATGCTAAAATAATTATGACTTGTAAATAAAGCCACATTAACTTAAAACATAAAATTAACCCATTGTATAATATAATCAATATAATTTTCATAATGAACAAATAGTATGTTATACAGCCCTAAATCCTTTTCCTGTGCATTGATACCTTTTTAAATGTTCAGCATTAGGGAATATCCATCAGTGCTTCAAAAGCTCTAAAACTGTACAGTTGTATACCTGCACAAGGATCTATCACTGCACTGCATCCTGCTGCATTGTAGCCTACTATGTAAGACACTGCTGTTCTTTCTCAGAAACCTGCAGGATCTTTTCTACAGTGCTCTGCCCCACTAGGCCCCCTCTCCCTCTCTTTATCTCCCTCTCTCTCTCTGTCTCTTTGCTGGTGATCTGTCTTTCAGAATTGTGCTAGCTGCATAGTTGGACCTCTGTGTGGAATGTGAACTAGGCTCATTGGCATCTCAATCTGTTTTCTTGCCACAGATGATTTGTGCTTGTTTTGTAACCTGTTTTGAGACCAGATTCTACAGAAATCAGGACATTTCTGCTCTGTAAAACAGTCACCTAACTGAATCATCAGTGCATGTAATTCTGTCTTTGTGCTTAAAAAATGTTAGCCAGGGCTAGATACTCCCCCGTGAGTAGATACACCTTAAGAGTACTGCGAGTCCTTTCAGCTGTTGAATAGAGTCTCTTTGAATACCTACAGCATGACTCATGTTAAGAATATAAACCGTGAGATCCTCTCATCCATATTTGTGTCCACTACATATTGGCCTTACATAATCTTTCTTGTTTAATATGTAATTTAAGCTTTTTATTTGTCAATGTTTTATAAAATGTAATGTAAGCCAGTCCTGATGACCCAATGTACAGCGCTTTTCTGTCTTTTTCCTGCTGGAATAGATCTGACTAGGCTGATTAAGGGCTAAGTAATTACCACATCATTTAACTCAAGTATTTTAGAACAGGGAAAGTACACACACGTGCATGTTGCCAAGACTGAGATGGAGAACTTCTACTCTAACCCAAACTGTTACTTTAGAGTTTGCCAAAGCCAAAACGACACATTCAGCCTTATCATTTATCTTCTTTAATGTGATTTCTAAACGTCATTCTATTCAATACAATACATATCAGTAATAAACTGAATTAAGTTCTGAAAATCTTTTCAAATATGTTTTATTGTATCTATTGTACAAGTAGCTTTAACAGATAATGGCTGCAAATTATGTAGATTAGCTTCGCTTTCTCCCAGAGAAGGTATTATTTGAGTGGTGGATCATCCTCAGCACTGCAGTGACACTGATATGAGTGGATCAGACACAGCAGAGCTTCTGTCTTTGCTGGACTGAGAATAGTCTACCATTGAAAAATATCCTAAGGAATGACTGTAGGATGACCAACACAAACTGTGCAGCAACTAGTTTTACATCTACAAGGTGAACCAATGATATGCGTCTGATGTAGAGCTGGGCGATATGGCCAAAATTTTTTATCACTATATATTTTTCTATATTGATCAATCTCGATATTTATCACAATATAAAATTTTCTAACACTGTCATAGTTCTAAAACATCAGACTAAATACATTAAATGTTACTATTAAAAAAATTCTAATGTTTATTGCCAGAACATAATATTGTAACGTCCGGCTAGACGCGTTCAAAGTATGGACGAGAAAGATGTTTACAGTCGTCGCTTTATTGTTGAAACTTAGCGATTGCTGTCGGCCGCAGCAACTCCAAAATAACAACAGGCTAGAGAGCCAACAAGCTAACAGGCTAAAGCTAACACTCACGCTGAACACACACTTACACAGCGAGCCCCCTCAACTCCTCCCTACGCTCTCCTCCAATCACTTGCTTGTCTCATACCTTACACACAACAGTGCATTTTGGCAGCGCTGGTGAGGAGGAGGAGCTAACCAGCAGCAGTATTAGACTTCTGAACTCACTGTCAAGCTTCTTAGATGTGAAATGGAAAGGAACGTTAATGCTTATCGAATTCTATTGTCCCAGTTTATTGTCATCGAGGGAAAAATTATTGTGAAAAAAATCGATATCGTTTTTACCGCCCAGCACTAGTCTGATGGAGTGAACAGTGAAAGGTTTAAAAACACCAGCAACTCTGCTGTGTCTGTTCCACTCATACCATTACAGCACATACTAACGCACCACCATCACGTCAGTGTCACTGTGCGGATCCTGCCCATTGAAGAACAGGGTGAAATACCCTCTATGTACCTATTTATAAAGTATGATTCCAAGGTCAAGAACAAACAGTGATGTCAACAATGTGCCATACAGCTTATGAGCATGTTAATCAAACAGTATGTTCTATTTATATTGGGCTTCCCAGTGAAATTCCGTCTGGATTTCAAAGAACTTTAGTCAATACAGACTGTTTACGAACCTGGTTATAGTCTCCTTTAGCTCATTCTGGCGGCAGCAGCCTTCGTGGAGCTATGCAAGTTCTGATTTGTGAATTGTAACAGTAAGGCTAGTGTTTGAATCCGGACCTGTCAGAGAAGAGCCTATGCCTTGACGTGGTTACTTAGGGTGTGACTGTTTGCAGGAGATGGCTGGGGGAAGGGGAATTTCAGTAATCCCCAGTGAAAGAGCCTGCAGGGTGTGAGATGTACTCCCCCACCCACCCTGTAGAAATGGACACTGGCAGTGTATTTATAGACCAGGCAAAGAGTCAAACACTATTTCTTAAGAGAGTAACGGACACGCATGTTTGTCATAAGTGTGTTAATGCAGTCTAGAAGTTTCGTACTCTTGTGTGCTCTTATTCAGTAGATGCCTGAAGAGCCAACACAGGTAGGAAAGCTGTAAGTGTGCTGACTGAATTTATAGTTTGGATAAACAGGGTCAGTTTCCTAACAAATTAACATTAGACCTGGATTATATAGGCTTTTCAGATAATTATCACCATTAACAGAGCAGTACTGGGCAGGATAGGTTGATGTACTACTTCGACTATTTCTATTCCTTCTTTTTCTTCTTATACCACTCTTTTTTTCTACTCCAACTCCTTCCTCTTTTACTCCAACCCTCATTTGTAGTCTATTGTTTTTGCTAATTCTTCAACTCCACTACGGTTGCCACGTTTGTCTGAAACATTTGACACCCATGTTACATAACTGCATGTTTTGATTCTCTCTTTACAGATGAATCAGGTGTTCTGAGAGACCAAGATTGACTTTTGATAAAGACTTTTGCCATGGAGAAGCCCGTTCTGCAGACACAACCCTCCATGCTACCGTTCTTCGACACGGCGCACGCCATTAACCTCTTGCGTGGGATCCATGAGCTACGGGCCGAGCGCAAGTTCTTTGACGTGACTCTGTGCGCAGAGGGCAAAGAGTTCCACTGTCACCGCACTGTGTTGGCTGCTGCCAGCACCTACTTCCGTGCCATGTTTGCAGGCACACTGCGCGAGAGTGCAATGGACCGTGTGGTGCTGCATGAGGTATCTGCCGAGCTCCTGGGCCTCCTGGTGGACTTCTGTTACACAGGCCGTGTGACAGTGACGCATGACAATGTGGACCTGCTGCTAAAGACCGCCGATCTTTTCCAGTTTCCCTCTGTCAAGGAGGCCTGCTGCGCCTTCCTGGAGCAGAGATTGGATGTGTCCAATTGCCTGGAGATCCAGGACTTTGCAGAAGCTTATGCCTGTCGAGAACTAGCAGCCAGCGCCCGCCGCTTTGTGCTGAAGAACATTGTGGAATTAGCCAAGGGTACGGACTTTGAGAGGCTTCCCTGGAAGCGGCTTCTGGAGTTCGTCTCGGATGATGGGCTGTGTGTGGACAAGGAGGAGACGGCGTACCAAATTGCAGTACGCTGGGTCAAAGCTGACTTGCAGAGAAGGTTGCACTACTGGCCCGAACTGCTCCAACAGGTGCGCTTGCCTTTTGTGCGCCGTTTTTATCTGCTGGCACATGTTGAAAGCGACCCTCTTGTATACCTGTCGCCTGCATGCCTGCGGCTGGTCAGTGAGGCACGCAGCTTCCAGTCCTGTGAATATGACCGGCATGACCGCCCTTGTCACCGCATGCGCCCACGGCCCTCCACGGGACTGGCCGAGATCTTGGTGGTGGTGGGAGGCTGCGATCAGGACTGTGATGAACTGGTCACTGTGGACTGCTTCAACCCTCAGACTGGACAGTGGAGGTACCTGGCTGAATTCCCTGACCACCTTGGAGGAGGCTACAGCATTGCAGCACTGGGCAATGATATTTATGTCACAGGTAAGTTCAGTAGTTGTTCAGTAAAGACCATCATTCCCAAGACAAGGACACCCACCCACTCAGTCTTTCAAGGGTATTAATTGAGAGTTTGTCATCTTCTGCTGTAGTAGCAGCCTATACTTTTCTGGGAGGGCTTTACACTACAACCCTACATTGTTAAGAGTGTTTGATTGCAATCAGCTATGACATGAAAGCATGAGTGAGGATACTGATATTGGATTAGTTCTGGATCACAAACTCCACTCCAACTCATCCCAAAGGTAGTAGTTGAAGCTCAATCATTCCCGAGAGCACACTTCCACTACCCCACAGACTAGTGCCAACGGTTGGCATTGTGCATAGTGACCTTTTGCTCATGTGGCTGCTTAAAAAATGAACCGTTTCTGCAGACTTTTAATATTACTTACCTGCCAATTACCTGAACTTTAGCAAGAGGTAACAGAAGGTCATCTGAATGCAGTATTCCCTCATGGCCTATCTTATGGCTCAGCTTTAGAGCTTGTTTTCTAGACTGTGTCTAGCGAAATGGCAGCCAGCAAGTATAAATAAACTACAGGCTCTTCAGCTATATGGGAGAAAGGTGGTGGAGACGCAGTGTTCTGCCAGACAAACTGCAGCAGTCACGCTATTAATGATGGTCCTCAGGACTGGACAGTGTTTCCGCCAAGGAAACATCTCTCGCCTTCACACACCACCTGTGTCGAGACAAAGGTTGTTGCAACAAATCGTAACACTAACAGCATGCTATCTATACTGATGCATCTAAAAAATAAAATAACATTTGTGTTCAGAATTTAATTAAAAAAAGATCATCCGTCATATATTTTATATTTGTTACATGTTAAAGGACATATTTCGGGCCTTTTCTTGTTTTCATGTTAATCAGTATGACTTATAGGTTATGATAATCAGAAATCCAGGATCTCTGATTATTTAAATATTTAGGTCAAACAGAAAAATATATATAATATAGAAATGTCCAACTTTTGACAGGTATTTTCATTCATATGGTGGATTGGGCACCTTTACCTAATTTCCCGCAAGGGATCAATAAAGTATATCTGTATCTGTTTAATGCAAATTACTGCATCATTGCGACATGATCTGGAGTAAATCAGTTTGTGACACTACTGAGATGCTGCTGAAGGAAATGGATTCTCATCTTCTCTTCACAATCTTTTTGGGGTTCAGGTTCAGAAATTTTGGCTGCCCAATCAGGCACACCAATGTCCTGGTCAGCAAACTATTTGGTAGTAGTTTTGGCAATGTGGGGTAAGGTGTTCCAGGTCCTGATGGAAAAGAAAATTGACATCTCCATAAAGCTTGTCACATGGAAGCATGAAGTGCTCTGAAATCTAGTAGTGGATGTCTACATTTACTGTGGATTTGATGAAACACAATGAACCAACACAGCAGATGATATCACAATCATCGCAGACTGCAGAGACATCCCAGTTGACTTCAGAGACCTTGGATTCTGTACCTGTCAAATCTTCTGGTAGGACCTTGATTTCAAAATGAAATGCCTGAGTATTGAGGAGGCCCACAAGTGTAAGAGAGCAAAATATGAAGAGCTCAGAATAATGTGACGGAACAACGGCTGGAAAACCCGCTGTGAGCCAGTTGAAGTTGGGTGCCGAGGCTTCGCTGGCCAGTCAATCAATCAATCAATCAAATTTTATTTATAAAGCGCTTTTTACAACTGATGTCACAAAGCAGCTTTACAGGCTTAGTAATAACAGACATTAAATCATTAATCCCTAATCCCCAGTGAGCAAGCCAACGGCGACAGTGGCAAGGAAAAACCCCCTCAGAGCTGGAGGAAGAAACGTTGGGAGGAACCAGACTCACATGGGGGACCCATCCTCCTCTGGTCTGAGTCACTTCATAGAACCCTCAAACTTCTTGGGATGAAAGGACTGCGATTAAAGAGAGCCATCGGAGACATCCTTGAGGCAGCAGAAAGGGCCTCGCGGTGGCTGTGGATCCGTAAGGGGGATCCGTGGAGCAGTATGCCACTTGGACACAAGTCGGGGCCTGATCATCCCTGGCTGGGTTGCCCAGGGGAGGGTGTATGAAGATCAAAGACCCGAAACACCCTAAGACCCCAGGTTTCTTCACTGAAGATGTGTCCAAGTAGCACTTGGAGGTGTATTCAAACACATTAATTAGGAATGCGGCACTTGTAGTTCCTTTCATGGAAATATGTGTATGGTTGCTCTTGATCCACCAGCCTCACTCCAAGTTTTTGAATCAACTTTTCTTGAAGATCCTCTGATGTCTGAGGTCATCTCTGTTTCTTGGGCACCGTTTCCTACCACATTTTCCTCTTCCAAAAACTTCCAGTTTGTTTTGATACAGCACTCTGCAAACAGCCAGCCTTTTCAGCAGTGACCTTCGGTGGCTTGTGGAGGGTGTTGATGATCGTTTTCTGGACAACAATACTTACTGGCGATGTCCGCTTTGTTCTCCATGATTGAGGTTGCATATGCTGAACTAGAGCGAAAGATTTGTGTATGGTATATAGTAATTTTCTCAAACTTGAAATTAAATATTTGAATTATTTAACATGCTGGATTTCTGATTTTCATGAGCTGTAAGCCTTACTGATCGACAGTTTAAAAAAAAAAAAAAAAAAAAAAAAAAAAAAAAAAAAAAAACCTTGAAATATGTAACTTTTAAATATTTAAATATTCCGATAATGTCACCATATTGGCACTTATTGTGAATGTAGAGATTTTGCCTACATTACTTGAGGCCCTTTGAGTTTGTAGTCAGTGTATGCCCACAGCTGTGCATAATATATGGTTTGTTCATGCAGATTTTTAGCCTTGATCTCATTACATCCTGCACAGGCTATGTGGCATATCATAAATGAGATGTGTGAGATATGTAAATATGATATTTTGTATGCAGTTTTGCTTGGGCCATGATGTCCTGCATCTTCCCTTTTGTTAAATTCTGTTTAATTGCGACAGGTGGCTCTGATGGTTCCCGGCTCTATGATGGCGTCTGGCGCTACAACTCCAGCGTGAATGAGTGGACGGAAGTGTCGCCGATGCTGAAGGCTCGTGAGTACCACAGCTCGTGTGTGCTGAAAGGCCAACTGTATGTGGTGGCTTCAGACAGTACAGAGAGGTATGACCATGCCCTGGATTGCTGGGAGACCCTGCCACCCATGTTGCATGCCATGGACAACTGTTCCACAACACCCTGCAGTGGGCGGCTCTATGCCATCGGCTCCCTGACGGGGGAAGACACCATGGCCATACAGTGTTATGATGCTGATTCCAACCGCTGGAGCCTAGTCAACTGTGGTCAGTTGCCTCCTTGGTCCTTTGCCCCCAAATCGGTTACTCTCAATGGACTAATCTACTTTGTGAGGTAGGGATTTTGATGTGAAAATTTTATGCATGCAGTCATTCCTCTTGTCAGACAAAGCACACAATGGATGTTTTTAAACGGGGACTAAGCCATTAGGAATGTAGAATGGGAAGTGCAATTAAATTGACTGAGACTACTTTGTTTCAGGGATGACTCTGCAGAAGTTGATGTCTACAATCCACAGAAGAATGAATGGGACAAGATAAGTCCAATGAACCAAGTAAGAATTGACTTCTTTGAAATCATTTATACAGTAGTCCTTCTCTATTTTGTGGTTCGACCTTTGCGGACTCGCTGTTTCACATGATTTCAATACATTTTAATGTAAAATAATTTTTGGGTAAATTTGAAATTTTTGAAAAAATTCAATGCACAGCACTGTGTATGCATATTTACTACAAATGTGTAGTGCGTGCTGTACAGTAACGTATGGTATGAATTTTGCATAAAAAAATCACAATCTGTAAAAATATATTAAACATATGAATTGTAATATAATAAAAGAATATTAAAGCAAAATCCCAGGCGCTGATTGGCTAAGTTACCACCTGTTTTCTTTAGCTGTGCACAGCATCACAATCTCTCGTCTTCCAATTTGACTTCTGCATCCGACTGCTGCATGTGCGTAGTTGTGTACGTACTGTATTTGTGAGATTTTTTTGTAATAACTGAATTTATTCAATCCCTACGATGGCACCCAAACATTCTGCAGCATCTAAAGGTGCTGTCAACAAATCCAGCGGGAATCCAGTGGGAAATGGTTATTTATAAAAGTGTGGAAAGGGTTTATAAAACCTTAAAATAATGTGTTCTTACTTCACGGAAATTCCACTATCGTGGGGGGTTCTAGAACGTTACCCTTGTGATAAAGGAGGAACTACTTTACATTCAACTTGGATGCATTGTCATATTATGAGTGAAACAAGTACTGACTTATTTAACCTTCTAGGGTTGACAAATGTTCCCTAACATCAAATTGAATGCTTCTTGTACTGATATCTTTGCAATATTGCACTGCAATTCAATTCAAAAGTCTCTTATAATCATCTAATAATGATCTTATCGGTCATATGTGATTCAAATCTGGAGTTATGAGCCCATGAAGATGGGTTGCCTCTCACTGTGTGGTTTGTGCGTTTGAAATTGATCGATGAGCACTAAGCAAATCACATCAGTGTGTGCGATTGGTGGATTTGCATGTTTGTCTACATTTTTGTGTGGAAGTAATAACTGTAGAGATTTGGACATTTTTTACACATTTTTTTTTTCATCATAAATCTTATAAATAGACTTATTTTACCATAACAATTCGTGAACAAAGGTATGTTTTTACAAAACATAAGAACAATTTCTAAAAAAAAAATAAAAAAATAAAATAAAATTAAATTAAAAAAATCAACTTCCTGGACATATCTCTTTACACAGTGATCTATGTAGATATATCAGAGATACCATGTTACATGCAAGTGCCTTTGCAGTGAATTTAAGAAGATATGCAAAAATTGAGAAAATGCCCTTAGACCTCCAAGGATTAATAGGCTTCAGCAAGTTAACATTCACCTTAGAATCAGGAGTGTTTGATGCTCAGGATCTTACTGGGTTTATTGGCTGCTTAAAAGTTGTTCATGTTTTGCATAATTGCTGCTTTTGTAGCTAAATGATAGTTAACAGGCACAGCAACAGTTTTAATTGAAACTAACAGCTGATGTGCTTCTTCTTTCTTTCACTCTCTCTCTCTCTCTCAGGTCCATGTCGGAGGCAGTGTGTCAGTTTTGGGGGGCCGTCTCTATGTATCTGGTGGCTATGACAACACCTTTGAGTTATCTGAGGTGGTGGAAGCCTATGACCCCGCCACTTGCTCGTGGAGCACAGCCGGCCGTATGCCACAGCCCACCTTCTGGCATGGCAGCGTCAGCATATTTCGCCAATTTATGCCCCTGGTGCCCAGCACTTTTGAGCCCATTGACATGCCAGAGGCCAACGACATCCATCTGCATCGGCACCACCGCCACCAGGCCCTTCACAACCTCAACAACGAGCTCAACCAAAACCGCGAGGTGAACCCAGCACGCTGATGGGCCTAGGGGGCCATTCTGTCGAATGTGACTTTGCAGCATTAGTAACGTTAGGCACTTTAACACATTCACCTCAGCTGGAGCGCAGGTGGAGAGGGTGAACAGACAGTTCTTATGTTCGCTTCATTTGCCTCTGTAAACTAGCTCTACCACAGCCGTGTGTGTTTGCATGCAGTTGTACCGCTGGCTGTGAAGGACCCTGAAGAAGATGGGGTGGGGGCAGGGTAAAGAAACTCGTAATAAAATAGTGCCTAGTGATCCATGCCTTGGAAATGGAATGGAGGTACAGCTAAAGAAAAACATTTTTCAGTTACTGGTCTGCCAGAAGAGACCCACAGGATTTTGTCTTGGCCAAACATCATTGGTCACCATTGCATAGCCAAACATTTCAAAATATTTTAATTGGAAAATATTTAAAACCACTTTGTGGTAGAAATGCAAATTGGTATGCAAGGCTTTGTTTATTACAGGAAGAGGCCAGCTGAAATAAAAAATGCATGAAAATATGCATTTTCAAGCAAATTGGCAACTAATCGTAGCTAAGTCAGTAAGGGAGACTGGGGATGGTTGCATCCATTCAGAAACATGCAAGAGCTGTGACCCTGATGCTACACGTAGTACAGAAAAATCATATCATATGCAAAATAGGTTGTTCCAACACAGACTGCTGCTGTGTTGTGGTGAAGCCCCCTACCTCTCCATTGGGCAGGGCATTCCACTGTTTAACCAAACATAGGACACAGGGTGCCAATCTTTCGATGGGCACATGCTATACTATTTTTGAATGAATAGATAGTACTATATTGTAAAATAAATGCACATTTTCTGAATATTTTTACTCATTGAGACAAAAAGCAAAAGTTAGCGAAAATGAATGTATTTTAAGTGTTTCAGCCACTCCTGATTTCTTCATTTTTAAATGTTTAAGCTTAATATATGAAATTATGTATCTAATATTGACATTGTAGATGTAAGTTTAATATGTAAAAAAATTGTCTCTGAGTAACTGAGCGAAATGAATAAATTCTTGCAACCATCCCCACTCACCCGTAAATTTTAAGTAATAGTTTGACAAATAATAATAAAAACCCCTTCCTGAATTCCATAGAAACCTTGTTCCCCACCTCACACATTCCAAACAATGAAGGTATACGATTGCTCAGTTGATGGGCATTGCCAAATTCAGATTGCACTGTTGGAGAAGTCCAAAGGTATTTGTACACTTGGTTAATTCAGAAGGAGAGCAATGAAACTTTAGTTTAAATGTCACATTCAGTACTGTGCAAAAGTCTTAGGCATTCTGGAAAAATGATCTGTAAAGTGTGAAAAGCTACATCTTTACAGTAAATATTTATTTGTTAAAAATACAAATAAACTGCACATTGTGATTTTGTCATTGTTAACAGCTTTTTATTGCTGAACCAGGTAATCAAGTCAATCTGACTAAAAAAGGAATTGTTACTTTTCACTGTTTGTTTCTATTTATTCTAATGTTTGTAGTGATTTACATGCAAAACAACTGAATACAGACATTTTCAAGCATTTTCATGGCTGTCCAAGACTTTTGCAGACTACTGTCCACTTTAAAATATATATATATTTTTGTGGATAGGTGGCCAGATGTTAAGAAGCAATCTGAGTAGCTAATTCTACTCAAAATATGATCTTCAAAAATTTGAATATTATGGAAAAGTTCATTTGTGATCATAGTTTAATTTTTTTTTTAAAGTAAAATTGCCATTTTATATTCATATACACATATATACATAAAGTGACACATTTCAATCCTTTTTATGTTTTAATGGTGATACTGTTTGAATAATAATTTACTCAAACTCCAAATTAAATCTTTTAATAATTAGAGTCTGGATGCCAAACTGATCAGCAATAAAACAAAAAGGCCTGAAATGTCATAAAATGAATATAAAATGACAATTTACCTGTTTGAATTAAACTATAAACACTAATTTTCTTACACAATATTCTGATATTTTTAGATTCACTAAAATGTCTGACAATCTATTATGCATGAAGTACTCACATTTTTCTGTGAATTTATGATTGAGTCATTTTTCATATTTTGATAGTTATTTATGAACATGTGAAGAATGTTTTTGTAGAAGGGGTGAAATGGTAGATGAACAGCCTGTGTTACTTTTCACTTCATCATATAACAGAAGTAGTAACAGATATAGAATTTTTATGTCTTTAAGTATGCTGTTTAACAACTGGAAGTAGTTATTCACTATCTTCAATAGTGCAAATTTGTGTTTGATAGTACTAGAAAATATGTACACTATACTGAAACGGTACTTGACGTAGCTTCTTTATTTTTCGTACTGAATCATTTTTACCTTATGGGCCTTGTGTTTTGGGTTGTGTAGTGATGTCTAAGTGTGATCAATCAATAAACTGCAGGCAGGAATGTTTTCATCTGTTTAATTACATTATTCCCTGTAATAGTACACACATTTAGCTGTAAGAGGGAATTTGCTTATATCAAATGAAGCAATCTTGAATCACATCACGCAATAATTCAAACAGCCATAATATTGTCAAAATATGTACATTTCATTTGCTTTAAGGACTGAATCAAATATTTGCTCAGTATATTTTCATTAAAGACTGTGTATATGCAGCTAGTTTAATTTTGAACTGAAAAGACCATAACACATGCATGTGCTCACTGTTCAACTTTACACAGCCGTAACATTAAATCCACCTCCCTGTATCTACACTCATTGTCAAGTTATTCAGCTCCACTGACCATATAGGTGCACTTTGTAGTTGTACAATTACACTGTAGTCCATCTGTTTCTCTGTATACATTGTTAGCATCCTTCAACCCAGTTCAATGATCAGGACCCCCCACAGAGCACTGCAGCGACACTGATGAGCTGCTGATGTTTTTAATCAGTCTAGTCACTCACCTGTTAAGACATCACTTTGGCCCACCGTGTAGACGTAAAGCCAGAGACAGTAGCTCATCTGTGTTGCTCATCCTCTACTCCTGCTACCTACTACCGTCAGTGGTCACAGGAAGCTGTTGGCTGAAAGTTCAGTCCAGCAGTGACCCCAAGATACTTACTCTCCAGCAGCTCTGCTGTGTCTGATCTACTTGTGCCAGTGCAACACAAATTAAAGCAACCGTCTCTGTGGGGGTCCAAACCACTGAAGAACTGGGTTAAAGGAGGCTAACAACATATATACTGAGAAACAGATGGGACTACAGTCTGTAACTGTAGAACTTTAAAGTGCACAGTCAGTGGAGCTGATTAACTGGACAATGAGTGTAGATACAATGTGGTTTTAATGATCTGGCTGATCTGTGTATCTACAAGTAATATCTATAAACTTCTGGACAGCATAGAAATGCCAGGTTTCGATGAGTAATGTAGCTGGTAATCAGTATGCCTGTGAGTGCAGTAGAGATAATGGGAAGAAAAGGTCATGTCCTCACTGCAGTCCTTCATTCTAATAGCTTTAGTCGACAGCTCTCTCATAACATTTTAATGTGATCAAAGAGGAAAAGACTGTAGAGTAAAGATTACTTGTTCAATTTGCAGTCTAATGCTGTGTGCAGCAGCTGCTCTTGAAGGAATTCTTTGATAGGGTGATGGAGGGAGGCAGGATGGGGGCACACAAAGCATTTGTGCTTAGAGCACCCACATGCCTATTACCGGTACTGCTCCAATTTCCATATGAAATGCAAAATTTACTTTTAACTGAAAAGAGGACAACCCAGTCCTTTTTCTCCTTTGCCCAGGTAAGACACTTCTGTCTCTGTTTCAGATATTAGAGATGTGGCAGTTGTAGCCCATGAGATACACAGGATTTAAACTGTTTAAATAGTCATTTATTATTTACGCCAAATGAAATATTCTAATAATCTGAGATACTGAATGTATTCTTTTCAAGCCTAATATAAACAAATCAAGATTTAAACAAAGCAATGGCCTGAAATATGCCACTTGATGTGTAATGAACATCATATATAATTTCACAATATTTCAAGATTTAATATTTACATTATTTCAGCTAAACAAAAGAAAAAATTTGGACTATAAACAACATTTTGGCTGAATGGCTACATCTGAAGTGAACAAATATGGCCATATTGTTTCTGGATGAAACCTTCTTTCAAGTGCAAAAACAAAAACGCCATCAGATCATCTTAAACCAAACTTCCTTCTTGACATCTATTTTTTCTGCCCAGTTCCAGCTTTGAATCAGAGAACATTTCATCAGCCGTGTCGGGCCCTTCACCATATTAGATCATGGGTTATCTTTACTTCCACATGGACACCTTCTGGCATCACTATATTTTAGTGATCACTGGCATAAACCTGATTTAAAAACCAACCCCTGATTCTTGTCCTGAAGACTAGGTCACCATCAGTCCACTCTTCTCCATCCTTCATGTCTTTTCATCAGTCTCAGCACCCTGCAACTGCACCACCAGACCTGACTGGACAGGAAATGTATCAGTAACTAGAACTGTCCCCTCCATCACATTGTCCACGGTGAACCCGACCTGTTCAGCCTTCGTCTCACTAACGTTTGGCTGCTCTCTTCTGACCACAGTTGTTTCTATGACAGTGACTTGTTCTTGCTCAGGTTCTGTGACCTCTACGGATGCTCCCTGCTCTGGCACTAGTGCCTCTGTGTGGTCCTCTGCTCCGGCTTTGTCCCCCTGCTCTGTGACCTGTACCAGGCTCTGGGGAGCGGACACAGTAACCATGTTCTCGTCTTCCACCACCAGGTTGCGTAGCTGCCTTTGGCGAGGGCTGTAGTTCTCCACACGGTTGTGGATCAGCATGTGACGCCGCAAGTGAGCCTACCGGAGAGGACAGAATATGAAGAATCATCAATCGGAGAAGATATTTGATATTAAGTGATACTGAAGTTTTTAATAGTTTTGTAATAGTGAAGTAATTCAACTGGCACCACCTAGACTGTAGACCAATGACTGTACAAAGAATGGACACAGCATCATCCTGGCATCAGTATGACGTGAAGCTCCGCCCATTCCTATGTGTTTTTAATGACAGATTTTTCTCCTCTATGTAGTATTTCCATCTACAGTGCCTGATTCCAACGGTTACTTTTCCTGTGCTAATACTGGCACATTTCCCCCCAAGAAATTAGTGTTCAAAACATTCTACTACTGTATATTTTAAGAAGTTATGGTTACACAGCCTTTGGCGGAAGATGCTGCTGCAGCCAGGGTTGCCAGATTTGCAGTTTTCCCACCAAAACCGGCTAGTTTGAACATGCAGCCATGCATGACAATTCAAAGGTGCCTTTTTGGCGCTACAATTGAAATTGTAAAATAGAATAATATCATAATACAATTAAAAACATAATGGTAAAAGTATCCATACTAATAATATTGCCATTGTAAACAATATGCTTCACAAAAAGTATAAATTAAGATAACAATAATAATTTTCTAATTACTATTAACTTAAACAGACATCATTATTATTACACATTTACACATACACAAATAAAACAATTATAAATTTCCATCAAAAATCTAATAAAATCTTAGATTCTTAGATTTTGCTTTTAAGAATAAAATTGTGCAAACTTGATATTTTTCTGAACCATCACTCTGACATGTATTGTGATCTCAGATGACACTGTACCTGTCTGGTAAACTTGTAGCCACACCCAGTGCATTCAAACTTCCTCATGCCTTTGTGTCTCCGTATATGAACACGAAGCTGCTCGATAGCTAAAGATGGAAAATCACATAAGCAAGCAAAGTCACATCAGTGATATTTCACAATTCAACTGCACATACTGTGTTTTATTCAATTTCTAACTCAAAGGATTTTTAATTGTTGGCTAATTACAAGATACAGCCAAAACACGTGCAATACTGTCTGAATTCCAGAGTCAGGTACACGTGATGTATGTACAAAAAATAGGTATTTTTCATCACTATAGTGGAGTTGCTCTGAAACAGGTATGAATATCTATGAAGTTATAAAGTATCATATGGTCACTCATCTGAACCATGGGGCACTTAAAACACAGAACATTCTCTGTTAAGTCACTGTGGGAACCCCAAGAAGAGACAATGAGAAATTTATAGCTCATGAAAATCAAAAATTCAGAATCTCAAATTATTAAAATATTTTATTTTGAGTTAAAATATCAGTACCGTAACTATTCATATAGAATCAACATAAAAAAATGTTGAAATCTGACAAAGTAAAATGCACATAAAATATGATAGTTTACCTTTTGAATTAAATTATGAAAACAAATTCTTTAAATTTTATATTCAAACTTTTGGAGATGCACTAATATGCATTATTTAACATTTTGTCTGCTGTTTAATATTCCTCTCTAGTTCTAGGTCAATCTTTGTTAATTTCCAATTACATCAAGGCCTAATGGGCAATATAAAATTTCATCACCACCATGTAACTGATGGTCTGTTGAGAGTTTACTAAAAATTTACAAAATATAAATGTTTAACCAAAATCTGTCCTGCTCAAATCAAGTATTTTCTGAGAGTACTTTTGAAATGTACCACTTATGTGGCTTTTAATGTTTGTGCCAACTAAGTAATTACAGATAAAACTAAATATAGTAACTATACATACCCAGCATCGTGAAGAGGAACTGAAGTATCCTGATATTTTTGTAATATTGCCCACACCTACCTTGAGATAAACTAACTTAGAAGACTCCTTCCAGACAAGTCTTCTCACCTTTAAAGGACTTGTTACAGATGTGGCAGAAGTGAGGCCGTCCCTCCTGGTGTTTGCTGGCTATGTGTCGCAGTAGTGGACCTTTCTCAGTGAAGCGCTGCTCGCAGAACTGACAGCTGAAAGGCCGCTCGCCTGTGTGTGTGCGGTGATGCTTGTCCAGACTCGCTGCTCATGCACACATGACAGATTACAAGTGGTTAACAAAATAAAAGAGCAACAGGAATTCTTTCAGGGTGGACTGGCAACCTGCACAATCTGGAAAAGTCTAGAACAGCAGTGGGCCTGACTTCAGGAAGGGACTGGCAAACTGAAAGTGAAACTAAAGCTCCCCTTGCCCAGAAATATAGGACGTTAATAGTGCAATTAAATCAGATTCCTGAATAAAGGCAGCACTGATGGTGTTTCAATAGGCCTGATACAGACACAGCATTCTACACAGTCATATCAGAATATTATTACCGCCACTCAGCATGGGATGCCTCGGCCTATCATGTTACAGGATTTGCTGCATGTATAAATAAGTGAGCAGACCAGTCATTTGTAGCAGAGTGTAAAACCATCATCATGGGCAAAGGACGTGATTGTGGGATGTTCTAGAGCCACTGGAGTGAAGGTGTCCCGAGAATCTTGTACATCGAGTGTCTCCCAACAGTATTACAATGGTGCCCCATGGGCTATTGATGCCAAACAGAATGAATACTCTGGGGATTAGTACACAGCAATCAACACGCAGTGAACCAGTTAACCTCTATAATGAACACAGGAGAATGTCAGGGATCATCGTTGAAAGAACACTCTGAACCAAGGCTGGTTATTCCCATTATTAGGTACAGGGGTTAGACAATGAAACTAAAACAGCTTGTTTTAGACCACAATAATTTTATTAGTATGGTGTTGGGCCTCCTTTTGCGGCCAATACAGCGTCAATTCGTCTTGGGAATGACATATACAAGTCCTGCACAGTGGTCAGAGGGATTTTAAGCCATTCTTCTTGCAGGATAGTGGTCAGGTCACTACGTGATGCTGGTGGAGGAAACCGTTTCCTGACTCGCTCCTCCAAAACACCCCAAAGTGGCTCAATAATATTTAGACACAAAGACTTGCTGTCTTGGTCACAGATGCACCAGCAAGACTTGCACCAACAATTTGTCCTCTTTTGAACTCTGGTATGTCACCATAATGTTGTGTGCATTGTAATATACTATATAACTGTGCTCTTACCTGCTAACTGAACCTTCACACTCTGCTCTTACTGGTGCAATGTGACATTAATGAAGATTGGCCACCAGACTGGTCCAATTTAGCCATGAAACCTCCCACAGTAAAATGACAGGTGTTTCAGTTTTATTGTCTAACCCCTGTAGATGGTCATAATATTCTTACATGACTGTGTATATCAGAAGACCATTAATAACCACTGCTTTGTTTCGTTTTAATAAGTTACTACCTGGAGAGTGGATGCAGGATGAAAAAGATCTATTGCTAAATGCCTCAAATGTAAATGTAAATGAATCAGGTCCAGTAGAATAACAATCTTCTGTAAATGTAATGTGGGCTTCCTAGGACTGTTCACATGTAGGCTCTAAGGTTGACTGGAGGTGGACTGAAGATGGTTACCTTGAGTGCGAAAGGTCTTGCCACAAAGGTGACACTGGAATGGTTTCTCTCCTGTGTGTGTGCGGAGGTGCATGTTGAGATTGGCTTTCTGGGTAAAGGCGTGGTTGCAGAACTCGCACACAAATGGACGCTCATTCCTGAAGAGAAGAGAGAAAAACACTCCTTATTACTTCACTGTGAACAGTCTAAACTGCAGCAGCCTGATGATATAAATGTGTTTGTGGTAATGGTATAATTTCATACATGGACTGGGTTTGCATCCACCTGGTCAAATTACATGTTTAATACACTTGTTCTTTATTTGGTGAATTTAACATTGAAGAAATGTTAACATAAAATGTGACCTGTGCAAAATGATGACATTAAAGATTGTATATTATTCTTTCTCCAATGCTTTACTGACCATATAGGTGCATGTTGTAGTTCTACAATTACAGACTGTAGTCCATCTGTATGAGAGGATCAGATACAGCAGAGTTGTTGATGTTTTTAAACACTTCAGTGTCACTGCTGGACTGAAAATAGTGCAGCAATCCAAACTATCCAGCCAACAGCATCCTGTGAGAACTAACAAAGGACTAGAAGACAAACCGTGCAGCAACAGATGAGCTACTGTCTCTGACTTTACATCTACAAGGTGGATCAACGGGGTAGGCATGTCTAATAAAGTGGCCAGTGAATGTACATACAGTTGAGTTACATATGTAGTTGCACAGCCCAGGTCAAATGACATGTTTTGTTGGTTTCCTAAATACAAATAAGTATAATAAGTAAGAGAAGTTCACCTGTACATTGAACAAATGAAAATACAGTATGTAGTAGCTGCTGACCTGTGAATGGCTTTAATGTGCATCTGCAGGCCATTGCGGCTGGACGCTCGGTGACCACATTCCTCACATACAAACAGCTTCTCTCCGCGGTGCTTCGCTGCCTCATGGAGGCGTAGCTCTGTGCGTGACAGGAAGCACTTTGGGCACAGAGAGCACTAGAGAAAATCCAGGATTATGCAAAAAATTACAATTTTATATGTAAAATCATTTAATATAATGTAGACTTTGTGACTGTTCTTACTGCGTGTGGTTTAGGAGCTCCATGGACTTTAATCATGTGGATGCGGAGATCTTTCTTCTGCATGAACTGCTCAGGGCATGATGTACACTGCCATAGGAGCAACGACAGAACACAATACAATAGACTTTCTGTTAGAACATTTTTATAGTAGCCATTCCCAATCCTATCCTGGAATACTGCACAGTCCTGCATATTTTTGTGTTTTCCCTAGAGGCCTTTCCACAAAACAACTCCTAAAATAGAGGCACATCCAGCATTTATGA
This sequence comes from Crenuchus spilurus, assembly GCA_036984385.1. Lineage (NCBI taxonomy): Eukaryota > Metazoa > Chordata > Actinopteri > Characiformes > Crenuchidae > Crenuchus > Crenuchus spilurus. The sequence continues at coordinate 26,738 of BRDA01005014.1, forward strand.
GTACAGAGGAGTGTGTAAACAATCAGCAGACATACTACCTACACAACATAATATGCAAATTTACTGATGCTAAGCAGGTCCTTGTCTGGTTAGTACTTGGATGGGAGACCTCTTTCAGATGAGCTGTAAAACTGAGGTCCATTTCCTTTAAAGCAGTCCTGGCTAAAGTTGCCACTCCTGATCACTCCCTCAGACCTGGCCATCCTCACCTCTCTGTTTAACAGCTAACATGTGGTCAGAGTTCTGGTTGCTGTCACATCATGCTGACCACTGGTAGTTAAGGAGACTCTGTAATGTAGCAAATTTCAAAAAGTTTTGGGTGTCTAGAAAATGAAATGATGCTCTTCTCTTTTCAGGATCACTGTAGAAGTGGACAATTTTGTTCATTGTACCTTCTAATGCAATGGCACTCCTTGAACACTAGAGGTCGCAATTGGAGAAAGCATGAGACAATCAGATGCTTGGATCATTTTGTGTCTACAATCATCTCTAAAGAAATTTGTGTTAAATGTTAATGATTAAAATAAAAATTAACAACAAAATTTTCCTCAAATACACTATATTGCCAAAAGTATTCACTCACCCATCCGAATAATTGAAGTGTTCCAATCACTTCATTGACCACAGGTGTATAAAACCAAGCCCTAGGCTACAAACATTTGTTGCTCTCAAAAGCTCCAGCATGGTACCATTTTATGAGGCCACTGGTGTGATAAGTACAGTCGTGAAATTTTCTCATTACCAAATATTTCACAGTCAAATGTCAGTGGTATTAAAACAAAGTGGAAGTGGGCCCTGAGTGGCTCAGCAGGCTAAGACGCTGACACTATGACCAGAGTTTGAATCCCGGTCATGCTGTTTGCCATCAACAGCCGGGGCCCAAGAGAGCAAAAATTGCCCGTGTTCTTTCTGGGCAGGAAGATGGCGTTCTCTCCCTATCACTCTCACATTGCAATTTCTGCTGGCTCAGGCGTCTACTGATTGGTCCATTCAGAGCTGGGAATCCTGCACTTTCCTCTGAGCATGTTGGCTCCCCAGTGATGGTGTATCAGCGGTAGTTCGAAAAGAGGCGGTGGCTGTATCACACGCAGCAGATGCTTGTGCTTGTCTTCACCCTCCTAGAGTCAGGGACATTGCAAAGTGATGAAGAGAGTCCTAACTGAGGGGATGGGCTAATTGGCTACTACTACATTGCTGAGAAATTTGTACAGTCAGCAGCGTGCAGCCGTCAGGACCGCCGATCACACATGAGCATGGTTCAGCGTAAGACAAGGAGTCTGTCAAGGATGTAACCTCTCACCATGTTTATTCAACATCTTAGGAGAACAAGTGATGAGAAAAGCAC
>BRDA01005014.1:28182-43223 GCA_036984385.1 Crenuchus spilurus
AGAGAGAGAGAGAGAGAGAGAGAGACAGAGAGAGAGAGAGAGAGAGAGAGGGAGAGACAGAGAGAGAGACAGAGAAAGAGAGAGAGAGAGACAGAGAGAGAAAGAGAGATAGTATGTACAGAAACGAGTGTGTGGAGATGTGAGAAACAGAGCGAGGGACCTCTAAGTAGATGTAATAACCTGCTGCTGCTTGGGAAATAAAAGCCTCATTGGACGTGGGTGAGGTCTTCTCCACTGAGGGGGAAATAATCCCGGCCCGCTCCCCTCATGTAATATTAAATAACTCTCCCTCTTTTCCTCCTTTGCCCTTCCTCCTTTCCCCGGCTTTCCCTCCCCTCCTCTCCTCTGTATCTGGTCCTTGAGAGGAGTTCTCCACTGTGCGCTGATCTGCCTGTGCTTAGAGAGCACAGCCAGTCATCACCCTGTCTTGCTCTCTCTTCTTCTTAACTCTGTGTGCATCTCTCTCTCTCTCTCTCTCTCTCTCTCTCTCTCTGAGTGAATGTGAGAGGACTTTGGGCAGTGGCTACGTCAGAAGCAGAGAGCAGTAGAAGAGAGATGTGGAGCTGAGTTGACAAGCAAAGCAGTCGCTCACTTCTCTCTCTCTCTCTCTCTCTCTCTCTCTCTCTCTCTCTCTCTCTATTTCTCACTCTCTTTGCTTGTCTCCAGCTTGCACTCGCACTCTAACTCTGGAGCCTACAGCATCCTTGCAGCTGACACACTGGACTAGCCTCATCACTTGCTTCCAAGCCTTCTCTCGCTTTGTGCTTTACCTCTCCCTCACCTTTGGCTCTTCACTGGAGTTCTAGAAGTTGCAGAGGAGGAAAGCAGACGAGCTTCAACACAAGTGATGAAGACGAGGAAGAACAAGTCAAGAGAGACCGACTTACTGTAAATGAGAGATAAGAAGGAATGTGAGAGGGGTCAGAGTTGGGTAAAAGAGAGGCAAGAGAAAGAGGCAAAAGTGCTCAAGCGACCAGAAAGAGCTAGAAAGAGAACTGGAACAAGTAGCATAATATCAACTAAAGGAGACAGGTCAGTAAAGCGGACAGATATTACGAGTGATCTCGCAGCTACGCTGGAAGTGCAGCAGGGGAAGAGGAGAGAGCAGAAGGGGCATCCAGAGCCTGTGGCGGAAGGCTCTGCAAGCGCAGACCTGGCGAACCACATGCCCATCGAGTTTGTCTGCAAAATCAAGTTTGCCGAGGGCGATGAGGCCAAGGCAACCCCGTCCAAATCAGCTGGCACTGGACCGCTGGATGAGCACCTCGGCCGGCCCAGAGGAGGAGGCGTGGCAGACCTGACTGCCTTCGCCAGCTCCTCAACCCTACATGGCCTGGCCCAGGCATTGGGGTCAACAAGAACAGGGCGGGTAGGAATAAGGCAGACCCTATGGGCCCTTGCATTGCTGGCATCGCTGGTGCTCTTCTTGTACCAGGCATCTCAAAGTGCTGCTACCTACCTTGAACACCCACACCTGGCCTCCCTGAGTGAAGAGAGCCGGCGAGAGCTCACATTTCCTGCCGTCACCCTCTGCAACGTCAACCGCTTCCGCTTCTCAGCACTCACAGATGCTGATATCTACCACCTGGCAAACCTCACAGGGCTGCCACCCAAGAGCCGTGGTGGGCACCGGCCAGGCGAGCTGCAGTACCCACCACCTGACATGCTGGACATCTTCCACCGCACGGGCCACCAGCTGGAAGACATGCTTAAGAGCTGCAACTTCAGTGGCCAGAACTGCTCTGTACATGACTTCAGTGTGGTGAGTACTGTGGGGCTCACTGATTGGATGTAAGGTTGTTTAGACGTTTGTGGGTGAAGATCTTCTGCTGTTGTCAGAAATACTTTTGCATTTGGACAGTCCAGGAAGTTGTAAAGTCTAGAAATCATCATGTGTTGTGGAAAGTCAGAACATGTTACCAAAATGTAAGCTCCAGTTGTGTGTGTTCTGGTGATCATCAGCGACGGGCAAATGTGTCACATAAATATACAGTATCTGCTTGGATGGCTAACGTTAGCTGGATGTATGTGTTATCAAAGGTGTCATCCCATAGTGTTCTCTCATATAAAACATGCAGGTTTTGAGGCTAAATGGCTGTATAAGGCCGGGAGAAAATCTGATCGAAAACAGGTCATCAACTCTTTCTACTATCTATACTGCTATTGCATTTATTAATTTATTCATCAAAAATTTACCTAAAAACTCATTAGACTGAAGGTTGTGGGGTGCAAGTGTAGGCAATCTGTGAAAGTGTAAATTACAAGCCTTAATTGAATAATAAAATGTATGAAATAGTAGAAATGACTATACCAGCATGAGTGAACCAATCAGCTATAGGTTATAAGACTCTCTCTTTAGGTTTGAACCTGTCTGTCATAAAAAGATGGACAGTCTGTTAACCAAACTTATTTAACAATGGCACTTGTCTGAGTTTACCACTTACGTTTACAGCCTTGTCAGCTGTCTGAATGCGTCTTCCAGGAAACTCAGAAATTCATGAATTTGTGAAGACTACGTTCTGTTGATGTCAAGGGATTTCCTACCTGATACTGTAAACACTGTACAAGCACACTGACAAGATTGTGTATTAAGCCCGTGAGAAGCTTTTTAATCCACTTTTCCTGTACACTAGCCAGAACCATGACATTGCAGTGAACCTTCATGCTAAATGTAGACTTGCGAGTTAAGAGACTATAGAAGCCATTAAGCACCTGAGTTTTTTTTCTGCTGTCTCACTTGTGTGCCTTGAACTTTCTCGGCAGCACTCTCTCCTTCCTTTTTTATCTATCTCTTTCTCTTTCTGTTATATCACCGTCTGTCTCCCGTGATGGTGAATGTTATTTTGGCCACAGAACCCATGAAATATGCAGGAGATGGACACGGGGACACGAATCCTGCATTAACCCAAATGCACCTCAAACCGTCTTTGTCAAGTTCTCTACACAGCCATTGAAACTGAAGTGTGTGATACTATTGGCGTAATATGTTTGAGGTAAATGTCAAATGAAGTCTCACTCTGACATCTGGGAGGTTTTTAACAAAGCCAGAATTCTCACTTTAGTCAGGTAACCTCCTGTTAAGGCTAACTGAGAAGTCCTGCTTTGTGGAATGCTCCCCTGAATCCTCGTCTGGATCCCTTGCAGATGGAATGAGGCTTTGATTAATGTGGCGTTCTTTGTGTTCAGCTGTTAGGCATTTTAGGGAGAGGGGTCAGTACGATGAGCTCTGAGGAAATGATGCTACTGGCCTGAGATGAAAACTGCCATTTTCGTCCCACAGGATGTGCTTGTAATTAAAGTGCCCTTTTCAAAAATGACATACATGCTCCTTCATGTGGAAATTACATCTCAATGATGCTCAACAAGATAAGTTATCAAATGGCACAATGACACAACTGGCAAATTCCAAGCATAGCAAACATATATTCATATTATCTGTGCAATGGTTTGGACATATTTATTCTTTGTGTGTGTGTCTACTTTGCCTTGATGTCATTTTTTTGAACCGTTCATCTTTTCGGAGGATTACGATGGTATGAGATTTTGTCATTCATTGTTCAAATCTGTTTCGATGTAATGTTCAATTCAACAGCACTCCATGAAATCTTGTCTGTGACATATTCTCTCTGTATTGTCTTATTATTGCTAAATCCCCGGCAAGACACCTGTCAGGATTAGATTTACTTGAACATGCTCAGAATGGAAAGCCATTCAGCTGTGAGGTTAAGGACAGCTCTTCTCTCCAGCACAGGCTCTTAAAATAGGAATCCTTATGACTTTGTGAGTTTTTGGTCAGAAGCAGCTGACCAAATGCATTTTCTTGCATTGCATGTAGATTACTTTTAAAAACTCAATTAAACTTAGGTACTGACTATCAGGAGTTTGTGTTGTAGCACATTAGAGAACTAAAGTGGCTTACTCAAAGGTATATAAAGGGACACAGCAGGGGCATCAATCCCGTCCAGAACCAGGCAACTCCTACCTTCAGGTGAAGTATTAGTCCAACTGAGCCAAGATGATCCAATAGATGTGATGAGGAGATCACGTTGGAGCTGATCCCAGAGTTTTTTAAATCATTCAGGTCCAATATTCAGGCTGCTCTTATACCGTCATATGCAGATGATAAAATAAGTTGTTCTCATTGCTGACACAGATGTACAAATGCACACATAGCTTGTGTAGTCCCTGTAGAGAAGTACTGCCAATAGAATAGGACACTCTGGAGCAGATAAACATGAACTATTGACGCCATGTCTACTGCCAGCCGTGGCCTAGATGACTGTAAAGCAGAACTGTGTTCTCTGCTCCATCCAATACTTTTGGGATGAGTGAGGGATGAGCGGGTGGTGGTGATCATTCAACATCCTGCCCTAGTTCTTGTTGATGAATGCACTCAAATCCTCACAGCAATGTTCCAAGTACTCCAAAAAGCTTTAGAGAGACAAAAGAAACATAGTTACTCCAACAAAAGAAGGATAGTTTTGTAACACCCTTGATTGTGAAAGAAACAGTAAATGAACAGGTGTCTGAATATATTTTATGGCGTCAAAACAGGCTCAACTTAAGTGTAAACGTAAAACAGGAATTGTAAACGTAAGTTTTAAGTATCGTAAACGTAAATGAAAAACTGTAAATGAAACTGCAAAATCGTAAATTAAAACATAATCATAAATGAAAAATACTTATTGTAAATGTAATACTGACACTTTCGCTTTTCATTCTTATCTTTCACTTCACACGTTACGTTTACCATTCAGACATTACGGTTACGATTATTTTTTTCCTGACCCTTTTTTGATGGGTGGGTGGGCTCAGCGCTCATTGGCTAGAGGGACAGGATATTACAACATCACTTGCACTTCGCTGCTGGATAAAGTTTTACGACGCGAATTGAATCATGAGTCGTTTTGGTGAAAAGTGAAAACTGTTGTGCTTCAACACTTTTTTTAAAGTCGTGTTTAATTGTTTGTTAAAAAAGAAATGTGCGTTTTATCGCGCTTTGCAGGGTTACTTACTAAAGGGTGAATTTACATCCACAGTGGGCACCATGTCTGTGTTACTCAACAGCGGGGTTGCCAGGTCCCCAAAAATCTGCAGCCCGATGTCTAACATAAAGCACCCTATGCAACGTGACACCAGTCTACAATCTAAAACGTCTAATCACAGATATTATTATAATTATTATTTTAATTAGTAGTAGTATTAGTAATGTAAGAAGAACACACCTCATACCCATTCCAATTAGTCATCTAATACTAGTAAGTCTATCCAAATACTCTTCACCCTCAGTTGTTCGCTGCGTTTTAACTCCTTATGGTTTTAACACCACAGTTATATGCTGAAAATATCTGTTACTATAAGTGTTTTATTTTATCTTTTATGTATTTATTTTTGACTGGTGGTGTCCATAAGGACTTTAAAAGCAGTAAACAAATGAGGGTGAAGAGTATTTGGATAGACTTATTAGTATTAGATGACTGATTGGAATGAGATGTGAACATACAGATTTAGAATAGAGAAAATTGGGTGTTTAAATGCAAAGAAAAGCAATTATGGAGGTATTTTCTTCTTACATTACTAATACTACTACTAATTAAAATGTTAATTATAATAATATCTGTGATTAGACGTTTTAGATTTTAGACTGGTGTCAGGTTGCATAGGGTGCTTTATGTTAGACATCGGGCTGCAGATTTTTGGGGACCTGGCAACCCCGCTGTTGATTAACACACACGGTGCTGCCCATGGTGGATGTAAATTCGCCCTTTAGTAAGTAACCCTGCAAAGCGCGATAAAACGCACATTTCTTTTTTAACAAACAATTAAACACTACTTTAAAAAAGTGGTGAAGCACAACAGTTTTCACTTTTCACCAAAACGACTCATGATTCAATTCGCATCGTAAAACTTTATCCAGCAGTGAAGCGCAAGTGATGTCGTAATATCCTGTCCCTCTAGCCAATGAGCGTTGAACCCACCAACCCGTCAAAAGAGGGTCAGGAAAAAAATAATCGTAACTGTAATGTCTGAATGGTAAACGTAACGTGTGAAGTGAAAGATAAGAATGAAAAGCGAAAGTGTCAGTATTACATTTACAATAAGTATTTTTCGTTTATGATGTTTTTAATTTATGATTTTGCAGTTTCATTTACAGTTTTTCATTTACGTTTACGATACTTAAAACTTACGTTTACAATTCCTGTTTTACGTTTACGCTTAAGCTGAACCTGTTTTGACACCGTAATATTTGCCCATATAGTGTACATTCACTTTGAAAGTAAACAAAATGAGTAATTAGAGCAGCGGTGTCCAAACTTCTGAAGAAGACTGTACACGTCATGCAGTCTGATATGAATAATATGCTGTCAGTCCTCCACATGCCATTATAAGAACTCCAAGCCACTGAGTCATGGACTGTATGAGAGCTCTGAAGGTGCCCTGTGGTCTCTGGCACTGAGGTGTTTTGAGGTGAAGTCACTGTGGATGGGGTTTGCTGTTCAAGGCCATCTTCCAGATGTTCAATATGATTGAGATCTTTGAGTATCACCAGTTACATAACTAGAATCTCCTACCTTGTAGTTCTATCTTGTAGCTCATCCATTTAAGACCAGACCGTCATAATTGGCCATTAGCTATGTTTAAAAAAGGTTTTGCCAGCCCAAATGAATTCATCCTGATTGTATATTATGAACTGAACCTCCAAAGCCTATATAGTGTGCATACATTTAGTGCAAATGTTTTAACGTTAAGCTTGTGTCATTTCACAGCATGAAATGTTAATATTAATCTTTGAACAGTCTGTCAGCTTTCAGTCACTTTTTAAAGAAGTCTAAAATTATGGTCGGCTCAGCAAAACATCACCCAAATGTACTCATTAAACAAGAGATGAGAGTAAGCGTCCATGCCCTGCAATTCCATGTTGAACTTCTGTTCAGATGCTTCAGTGCACAGATCTTACTCTGATACGAATCGGATTGAATTCTTTTGATTATAGATGCAGACTGATGATACATACTCTACCATATCAGATGTACTAGGGGCATTGTTTTAGTTGGGCTCTAATGTTTCAATTCTAGACCCAAATGTTTTCATCAACATCACTTTACATTTTAGCAACGTGCCTGGCATATACACTACAAGCAATCCAATCCAACATTACCAGCATACACTGGTCATTACATAATGTAAACATTATCATGATGATTACCAAAAAGTCTTTAAGAAATACCTGTGAGTGTGCGTTCTTTTTATCTTTGATTTTTTTTTTAATACAGGGGTTCTCAACCTTTTGCAAGCTGGGCCCCCCAATGCTGGTTCAATGCAGTTCAGGCCCCCCTTCTAACCCCTGAACCACCTTGCATATATAGATAGCCCTAGATTTTTTAAAATTAAAATCATTGTAAATAATTAACTTCCCTATGTCCATATGTGTAATATATGTCTGTGTTTAAGTTGGTTTTACATCATTAATAATTTGTTAATAACAATGATTATAATGATTTAATAACATGTTTAATAATTATGAGACGGTCCCTAACACTGCAGCATGTAGCTGGTAATTTTGAGACAGTCCCTAACACTGAGGCATGTAGCTGGTAATTTTGAGATGGTCCCTAACTCTGCAGCATGTAGTCAGAGCAAACACAAGGCTAAACTCCTGCGTCATCTCTCATAACAAGTGAATTTTACTAAATGTTGTGGTTGTAATTTGTTGTCTTCTTCTATTTCATTACTAAACTGTAACTGTGCTGGTGAATCTGTGTTTTGTTAACTGCTGAGGAAAAGCGTAATTCCGAATATCAAACGAGTGACTAATATTATTTTGTTTTATAAATATAATGACTAATACATATTTGTATTATATTTTTCTCTGACCCGTCCCGTGCTCGCACTCCCCTGGGAGAATGTCCATGACCCCCCCCCCCCCCGCTATATATATATATATCATTTAGTTTATAGTTTGTGTAAATCCACTGTTCATTTTCATATATGCTAGAATAAACAACTCCTTATTGTGAGCTTTATTGCCATCTGTGATTCTATTATTTTTAAGCCTTTTAAAGTTTGAAGCATAAACTTTGTTTCCCCTGCAGACCAGTTCTTGCCTCCTGGCGTTTTGAATTTTGTAAACTTCCATAATGTGCTCATCTCTTCCAATTGGGAATGTAAATTACCTGTTTTTTATTTACGGGTATTATTTTTTATTGTAACAAATTATTTACAGAATTACCCACTTTGTGTTATTTACTCAAATTAGATTACCCTGTTCCATGTATACATTATATTCCATGTATACCTGGAGTATTAGGCTAAATATAAACATAGCCAGCTTCTGTTTGAGACTTTAATGAGATGCTATCAGACTAGATATTATCTACAGAAATCTGTTTCAGATTGGTCTCAGTCAGCTTATTCTATTCTGTTTTAGGTGTGTACATTAACTCAATTGAGTTATTCTAAATTTAACTGCTGTGGTTTCCCATCACAGAGCAACGTTTGACTGTATATTTTATGATAACTGACCAATCTCAAACTAGCTGTGTCCTTGGAGAAGGTGACTAACAAATATTGAACTTCAGTCTGTAATTGTATACTTACATGGTGTATATATAGTGCTTGTTTCTGGAAAACGAATTAAGCCTAGTCCTGTACTGTACATCATTTTGAGATGAGATTTCTCTGTTTAAAAAAAGACCAAATAACCTACATGGACCTCATGACCACTGAAAAATACAAAGTTGTTTTTGAATAAAGTGGATGTTAATGTGGATATAAACAGAGAGCGTATTTTAGCACAAGCTGATCTTTTGCTTTTAAGCAGTGTCTTTCCCCGAGCAGTCACTGGACAAACTAGAATAAGTAAATAGCACACTGACTCATTTGCACAATTTAATATCGTTTAATAAAGGCTAAATGTCAGTAAGGCCAGAAGAGTTTGCTTTGGACTGAGATTCAGTGGAATGTTTTTTTTTTTTTTTTGTCTTCAAGGGAAATGCAGTTCGGTAACCCAAGAAGCCGCTTATGTCTTTAATTTATTTATTTACTTATTACCAATTTTTTAATATTTAAAGGGAGCTTTTAAAATCAATCAAGTATAACAAAACAATCCTAAGCATTTGTGGTCTTTTTTCATTAGAAAAACATATGCTGTGCCCCTTGTGATGTGAGCCAGGTGTGTGTTTTTGTGTGTGTGCATCTGTGCTCATAGTAATCTGCTATGTAAATAATGACCATGCACAACAACCTTGGAGGCAAACAATGCAACAAGCTAACACCCCCCCCCCCCCGGAGATGTTTAGGAACTCGAAGCATGGATCGACCCTCACTTTCACCGCTGTCCTTTGGCACTATAATGATTTTTGCGTGTTTGATTTTCCACAGCAGAGCTGCATAAATTAGTGAAAGTCATGTAAAACATTAATCAAAGCTCTTCCAAGCTGGAGCAGTAATGGATGGTGCTGTCCTGGCACTCATATCATCTGGATTTAACTAATCACCTCTCGCATGCTCAGACAACTGCATGTCCACTGATGTTACAGATCTGAGGAGCACAACAACACTCTGTCTCTAAATACTGAGCTGTACACTAATCCTGTACTCCTGTACACGACAATATTCGTTTTTGTTTTTAATTAAATTAATACGGCCTAAAGGTTAGAGAAGTGGGCTTGGAAATAACTGGTAGTTTGATCCCCTGAATCAGTAGAATATGGCTGTGGTAGCTTTGGTAGCTGTGGTAGCATGTGGTAGCTTGGCACCTGATCCTGAACTGCTCCCCGAATGCCGTGGATGATGAGGCTGCACCTGGGACATTGCTAGAATGTAAATTCTAGAATCTATGAATGTAAATGTAGAGTACTAGAATCCCACTTCTGACATCAATTGTAGAGGCAGTCATGACCTGGTGGTTAGGGATCTGGTCTCGGAAGGTCGCTGGTTTGATCCCTTGGCAGGTCATGACTGAAGTGCCCTTGAGCAAGGCACCTAACCCCCCACTGCTCCCTGGGCACTGTGAATAGGGTAGAGGGATTTTGGTAGGGATAGAAATGTCAACCCAGCTTTTACTTTCTTTCACTTTAAAAATGCATTTGAACTACCAAAAGCCACTTCTAGTGGGACTGGCCACTGTTTTGTTCATGTGTGCTCAGTAGTATGTGTTCACTGCATGGAAGGGATAAAGGTAGCAGTCAAATCCTTATGTGTGAAAGAGACAGTTTTTTCTAAATAAGCATTATTTTTTTATGATAAATTACAAAGAATACTGCAGTCTGCATTTTGCTTTTATTTTTATTCTAGGTATCTAGTGCCTATAGATAACTAAAATGTATGTTATTTACTGAAGGACATCTCAAAATACAAAGCTAAAGTAGTTGAGGTGTAAACAGGGCTGGTTGTCCATTTGAGTAGTTTTAAGCAGGATTTTCGCCACCGCCAACCGCATCCACAGACACTCTCAGATACACATTGTAAAAATAAATACAAACTTGAGATTCGTTTTAAGAATTAGCTACACAATTAGCATTAAAATGTTATGGCAACACTACTGTGAATGAAATACATATACATATTACCAGCACTGACATTGCAGGCTAATCAGTATTAACAATATACTTTTTGTGAAGGCTAAAGCACCAGAAACATAGCTGATGTCAAGATTTTCCAATCCAGAAGCATTATCCTACAGTCTTCCCTCAGGCTAAGCTCATTAGCTTGACATCAGTAAAAGTCCAAGATGCAAGTATATCATCTTTTTTGTACTTGCACTTAAAATATACTATTGACAATATCAACAGTATTACATTCAGGTAGTAATCCTAACTTTGTTTATTTAACATTAGCAAAACAGTTAATGCTAGCCTGCTAGGTAATGTACTGTGAAATTAAATGTATACCAGTAACAATGACGACCACAAACTGATTGACTAAAGCCGAAACAAATAGCATAAAGTTAAAAACAATCAACCAATGATTTTTTTATACCACAAAAATTGCTGGGAAGGAATGAAATTCAGTTTGATGCTGGGGTCTGCAGTCAATATGAAGTAATATAATGACATTCCACACAACAAAGGTGCTTTAATGTGAACAAACATGTAAACAAGGCTTTATTTAGCAGCCAATGCCAAGCCAAAGCCATGTACACCTACAGTGCAGGATCACACTGAGCGGAATCGTGCTGGATGATGTTAGAACAGGTGTGAAAATAAACGCCACATGGGGCAGACCGGGAACTAAATTTAGCCTTGGACTTTTGTTTAAGTCAGCTCTCCAGAGGTCTTCATTCTGGTGGAGAGAGAGGGGCTGGGAGGTCAGTGATTGTCATTTTGGGGCAACCCCAATGTTGTTCTTTAGGGGATTGTTGATGGACAGTCATTTTAGACTTTTCCAGAGCATACAGTCTGACAGTTCACCCCTGCACATGTATGTATACATCACATCAGTGCATCAGTACAGATCGATGGATTGTGCCATCCCTAATAAATAGCAGAATTCCTTTTCTGGACATTTACAACATTAGTAGAGTTTTAAGACTAAAATACATAAAAAAAGTTTTAGACATCTTTTAGCCTAGAGTCTAAGGCTAATTAACTTAATTTACACATAAAGATTTGCAAATGCCATTCTTAATTTTGAAAATATTGAATTTTTATCAGTAAGACCCAGCATCCATTCCCTTTCAGACTCAGTACTTTTTTAAAAAACCGTGAGGAACCATGACCTTTGGCTGTATTTCTAGCTTAATTTTAAATTACTAAACAATCTACAAAAGAACCAGCTGCTAATCCAATCCAGCAAATCAATTAAGCCACACAAGCCACACACCAGCTCTTAAATAATGAACAATTATCACTGCAGGATTGTCACAGTAACATGCAACATTGTTATTTATTCATTTTTTTTCTTTTCAGTCAAATCGTCTTGGGCCGTTGTCACCCAGAAGGCCCTCGCTCGCAGCTTGCTGGCTGAAACAATTGGAGGAGCCAAGCTTCCAGGCTTTTAACTTCAGCAGTGAAATCTCCTTCCACTGGATGTGCTAGTCTCAGACAGCTGATGACTAATGCTCGAGTGCTACATGATGTTGGCAAACCACTCAGCCCTCTCAGAACATTCTCAACTAAATTAGCTTAGCCCTGACAAAGGCTGAATTTTATATTTATTTTCTATTCACTTGCAGAATCAGATGCTTTCTGCTAACGTTCGAGCCTAATTGGATGCTTATAGTCTGATTCGCAGGAATGTTTGTGTGGATTGTGTCATGTACGTTGATGACGTGCACTCTCCTTTTTCTTTTTTTTTCTTTTTCCGGGCTGTTGTTGTTGTTTGTTCAAGCTTCACATCCTCCATGATGCTGCTATTGATAAGACTCTTCTCTGAGTGAGTTGCCAAACCTTGAAAATCCTAATGAGTCACAGGAGATGAAGTGGTTTTCTTAAATAATGCTGCATTTAACTGAACTATCTGGGGAACAAATGCCTGCATCTCTCTTTTAAGTTTATTCAGCATTATTTAGATATGCAAGGCTTATTAAAGCACCACGTTATGAAGCCTAATAGCTGTAGTAAATTGAGGTCAGCATAATTAGATGTATTGGACCTTACTGGACAGACAGACAATTGTTATACTAGCTTATCTCAGCTTTAGTCTTCACTTCTAATGTTTCCAAAATGAAAAAGATGAGAAAATTATATACTTGGGAAAAGTTAACTGGGATGATAAACGTCTGTGATGTGCTTTGTTTAATGTACCAAAAGTTTCAAGTAAAACATATGGCGTATGGCAATGTCCTGCACTTTTCCAAAAGGTAGATTTGGTCCCCTGCAGTTTTTACCACCCACAGCAATGCTACACTTTACTAAATGTAAACGAGTCAAGCACTAGGACAAAGTGGAAAACGGCCGCTAAAGCTGATACCTGTTTCCCTTTAGACCGCCTACAAGCTTATCGTTTGGCTCTGCCGTCACTAACGTGTGAATTGTTGTCTCCCACTGTCACTCCATCTGGTTGTAAACAGAGCCTGGACTGAAGTTAGTTGGCCAGGAGTCCATGTTCACCTGCCACTGTAAGTTGTTAACATGTTGGGTCACATCAGCTATATGGATTTTAATATCAGAGGTTTCTTTTACATTAACATCTGAATCTGTGTCTGTGTGCATGTTTTTTCAATTAGGCGCAGGAAGGTTGCAGGTAAAGCAACTCCTTTAGATATCATAGTACTGTTCAAGCTGTTCAAATCCCCCCTTTCCCCCTGCTCAAGCCAGTTGTGGCCCCTCCCACCTCTGAAATCAAAGTTTTGTCAATGAGTGAAAGCAATTAAATGGTTGAGTTTAAAGTGGAAATGTATAAAGACACTGAAATTAAATTTGAACCAAAAATGTTTTTCTTTCTCCTGGACTGAAGTATGTTTCCCTGCAGTAGAAGGATAAAAAGAATATGTTACTGGTGTAGATGTTTTAGGCAGAATGAAGTTGTGTAACCATATTTAGAGGGGATTAATTGTACATAGGGGTCCTGGGCTCATTTCTTTTAAAAACTCTTCTATGATTTTACTTCCATCCAAATCAATGATATATTTCTCTCTCTTCTCTCCTAATAAATGATCTATTATTCAGCTCTGGAAGGAGGCAAAGAAAACTTTGCTTAAAAATGTTTAACCCCCTGGAGTCTGAGGGTATTTCAGACACTCTGATGTAGTCTGACATAGCTTGACTTTTCACAAACTTTTTTGTTCAGAACAGACTCAGCAACAACAGTGTCAAAACAGTAAGAGTGTCATAAATCTATATTTTGATTAAATCTGTTCTAAACTTTCCAAAAAACCTGTTTTCAGATGTGCTGATATATTGTGAAAAAACACTAAATATTTCTAGCCAAGACTTTTGAGCTCAGAACTGAATAAACAGAGGTGGTTGGCTACACAATGCCCATTACAGCTTTTAGAAATTGTATGTGATTTTATTTCTAAAGCTTAACAAATGTGAGTTGACATGTGTTTGACTCATTAAGTGGCTCCTAGTTTGAATATTTATGAGATAGGTGTGAACTCGCTCTCACTGTTGTGTCTCTGTTTATTTAAGCTCCTTTCACAAATATATAAATATGTATTTCAATTCAAGCTATATGTATTTTAGATAAATTGAAAAGTAGACCCTTTAAGGTTTCCAGCGAATGTTTTGTTTTGTTTCTATGATACAATCTAACAGTTTTATAAGTGTTTATGTGGAATTTCAGTTTTGTTCCCTCAGATGGGTCCCTTGACTCCTAAGGGTTAAAAGGTCTTACAAGTTGTGGTGATGTTTTTTTGGCCTGCTTCAGTACTGTGTAATGATGCCTCAATCTAGCAAGAGAATGAACTTTCAAAGTTGTGCTAATGCTAGCTAGCTAGCTACCCTTCATAGCAAACTTTCTCTGGTCCTAATCTGGCCCAGACCAGTCACACCATCTGTAACAAATCTGGCAGCCAAATTTGGCCCGGTTTATTTTTGCACAACGGGCCCAAATCGGCACAGATATGTTTTGCACATCTGATTTGAATTTGGGCCAGAACTGGCACAGCTCTACATTGAATTTCATTACATTTAGCCCAGATTTGGCTCAGATCTATAACTCCTGTTCATATCTGGTCCAAATATGGCACAGACACATTTACAGTTAGACCCAACACTGGCCTAGCTCGATTCCACCTCCTATGCAAAACAGCGTCATGCCCAAAGTGGATATGGTTCAAAACCCATAGCCTTACTTGTAAACATTCTTTAACATTATAATATTTTACATTTCAATTTATACAAACACATGGCAGTTAGGAAGCAAAATGAGTTAAAATAACCAGCATTTTGCCAAGCTTGGCAGCTTAGCTTGCTAACCTTAGCTAGCTAGCTAGCATTGTTAACTGAGCTTATTGCCTAAAGAATACCAAACACAATTCTTTAACATTATTGGAAAATTATTATTTTACAACAAAGATGTAGCAGTGCACTGGTTATGGAAATCATCCTTTTTCACCAAAATTTTGGGTCGGGGGGAGGTGTTTTTTTTTTGTT
>BRDA01005014.1:44427-73546 GCA_036984385.1 Crenuchus spilurus
TCTCTCTCTCTCTCTCTCTCTCTCTCAACTCCACATATTTGCCCCAACAGCTTAGACAGAACTGCTGACATCTCTCATAACCTCAGACCTCCATGATGTCACAAGTGTGAGAGCAGTCCTGTGATTGGCTGTTCCCAAAAGGCTCAGACATGGCATTATATCATACAGTGTTTGGACATGTGTGGTTGATGCTGAACTGCCACATTTATGAGGTTTATTTTCTAAAACAAAGGCAAATTGAACTCTCTGGTGTGATTCAGTGTAATAGGGGAGGCTCAAAATTTGCTGAAGTCAAAATATTGTCCTGTGTTGACTTCAAGGGATACGGCTGCGTGCTGATGTGCCAAGTCTGCGCACACACACATGCATACACACACAGGGTAGCAAAGAAACATGAGAAGTAAAAATACAATGACAGTGAGTGTGAAGTCACTCTGAGGGCACAGAGAACGAGAGCGAGAGAACCTGCCGTGCCGTGATGTATTCAATTATTCTGCCCTCTGAAGCACTCTGAGCATATCCTGATTATAAATTTAGACACAACTGAGTTTTGATGCAAGTTCGTATTTCTCAGCAAATATGAGTTTGTGTATGTAAGGTTACTAAGACAAACCAACAAAAACAGTCTATCAAGTTTTCAGAGCCAGGGCTTTGTCCTGACATACGACCTGTCCATGCACTCTTTTTGTAATTCAACCTATTGAGGAATCATACTATACTCCAAAAAGAAGTGATTCCTTTTGAGCAGTCGCTCACTATGTTACTGAAGAAGGTGATGGACAATGTGATTGTGCCATCTTTACCAATCGGAAGAGGTATGGCAGGCTAAAAACATCCACTAGTAGAATAAATAGTCCTCTACGTTCCCTATGTTACATTTTTAAAATATCTTTAATAAAACATATTTTAATAATTTATCATTGTCACGTTTAAAACCAACCACCACACATGAGAACACAAATATATAAAGTTGTGTGTTTTATATGTCTGTGAAAATCTGTTTTGGAACGACAGACTGGATGGCTTGTACTGCCAGAGCTCTATTCTAATCTAATGCTCCTTTAAATGAATGTGCATTTTGTGTGTTTCCTTATTATAGATATTCTTCATCCCAGTTGGTGTTTTGTTTGTTATTCACACACATACAAACCCTGTTATGAATCTGGTTATCATTAGTCAGTAACTCAATTCTAGACTATCTTCATCCTTAAATCCAGCAAATGCAAAGATGTCCTAACATCTTATTGTTTTGGTGACATTGATGGGGTAATGTAATTTATCTGAAAGAGGAGAAAAATCATACAGATGTAGATCTATTATACACAAAAAGAAAAAGAAAAAAGCACAGGAAGTGGGTGATTCATGATTTGTATCTTGCAAAATAAACCACTGAACTTGTGTGTTAGCCTAGATTTGGCATTATGCCCATATTTTCAATTCCAGGTATAACAGGAAGCTATACAGTGAAACCTCAGTTACCCTGTTAATCATACCATTTGGTTACTATTAACTTTTTTTTCAGGTAAATTGTCTTCCAATTATCGTTCATCTTCCTGGTTTTCGTTAGCATGCCCATCTGACTTGCTGCTTATTTTGTGAAAACAAAGCATCCACCACGTGTCCATTATTAATTCTGGTTTTGTTTCTTGTTGTTTTTCTGGCTGTTTCTCTTGTTTTGTTTCTTATTGTTTCTTTAGTTTAGCGTAAACCCAAACGAGTGATGTTAAATGTTCATTTATTCATTTCATTAGTCTTTTGTATTTATTTCTCATTGTGTTCTGTATGTAAAACTATAGTTATTCTATATACAATATATTTTTGTTCATATTTTGGAGTGTCTTGAACAGATTAATTAAGATTAAGATTAAGATTAACCAATTTAGCCAATGTGATTTTTCACACAACGGAATTTGACCTCCGCATTTAACCCATTTGTGCAGTGAAACACACACACACACACACACTAGTGAACACACTAGGCTGTGAGAATTTGTGCCCGAAGCGGTGGGCAGCCCTTATCCACCGGCGCCCGTGGAGCAGTTAGGGGTCTGTAGATTTACATTATTTATTATTATTGGAAATATAATATTTATTTACTTACTTATGGGAAATATTGCTTCAGTTATCATTTGTTTATATTATTATCAGACACTTACAGATTAATGACCAAAACTGAGGTTCCACTTTAGATTAAAACAATGGGAAGACATAAGTAAGACATAACAACAGCTAATCAAACTGCTTATCTAGCTAGCTAACTTACTAGTACCTACTACAGTCAAAGCTAACTGGCTTTGCATGTTTTAATGTGATTATGTCAATTCAATGTCTCTAATAAGTTACTCGAGCAAAACTTGTTTACAAACTATTTAACAACCTCATACTAAAAAGGTTCCCGTGATATTTAGGAAGAGGGATGTACATACAGCAGGACAAAATGTTTCAGTTTTGCTCAGTGCAGGGCATGACAGATAAGATGTGTATGTCCATTATTTTCCTCATTGACTGAAAACATCCTAATAGGGGCATTAATAACGTGGCACCATCAAGAAGATGTCACCATGACTTCAGGTTTATTGTCAGTAGGCAACTTTATTCCATGCAAAGCATTAAATTAAGGACTCAAACAAAAAGCTGCTTGTGATGCAGGTTTGTTAATACATTAGTCATAGTGCTCAGCATGATTTCATTTCTCAGCAGTGTTTTTGCATCAGCTGCCACAAAAATAACTTTGTCTTCTAGTCTTGTCTAATCATCACATTACATCTTTTAGTTTCTCTTTTTCTCAAGAGAAAATTAACTTAAGACAATTAACTGTGTGGTGCCTATGTAATTTAACATATCATCAGTTTATCTATAGAAATATAACGCACAACCTTTTAAAATATACTTGTGTGAAGTTACGTTATTATATTGGACATTATTCTATTGGCTCTATTATACTCAGTCATGAGCAATGCACTTTAGTGGTTTGTTGGCTGTTGGCTAGTAAGTGAGAGATTAAGGCCACAAAAATGTCCCATTATACAAAAATAATAGCAAAGTTCATAGTTTCATGTAATGAGACACCTTGAAGGCCATTCTATTCTCTGGTTACACATTTAGACATTTTTGTGTTGTTATGTAAGAAAACATGAGGAGTAATCTAAAACCAAGTCTATCACAAAACTATGTTGTACTAGATACACTGTCACAGGTTGTCTGTCATGCCCCCCCCCACCTCCCCATCCTGATTTGCACCTTTGTCTCAAAACTCCATATCCCAGAATCCCTAGTGCTCCTTAGCGCTCCTGTGGCTTTTGTCTCCAGATGTTTCCACTCCGACTCTAATTCATGTGACTACTTAAGCCAAGCCAGGGCTACCGTTTGTTGCCTGGTATTGTCATGCCCTGCATGCACTAACACATTCCTCTGTTTTATTCAATGTTCAGGTTATGAATTTGTATTGTTCTGATCTTATTGGTCTGCTGTGTCTACATACGCTGAGTAGTTTGGTTGTTTAGACCTGTTAGGGTCCTCTGTGTACACTAACACAGAGTAACATAGAGTAAGAATCTTTTTAAAATTTATTTTCTTAAATGTGAAACTTCTGCACATGCACACTAATAGACCATAGCAACCAGTAGCATCCTCTTTTTTAACAACCTCTTTTTTTCACATTAACACATACACAGTGAATAAAAAAAGTCTGCACACTGCAGTTAAAATCTCAGGTTTTTGTGATGTAAAAATCAGGCCGAGATGAATCATTTCAGAACTTAATCTGTACAATTAAATCAAAAACAGATTTTTTAGGGGCTAAAAATACAAAATGTTTCGAACAGCATTCTTTTTGGGTAGGAGTCTGTCAGCATGGCACATCTTGGCACATCTGGCAATTTTTGCCCAATTTTTCTTGCTAAAGCAGTAAAAATCTGAGATCATCTGTCAGGGCATCTCCTCTACACAGCCTTCTTCAGGACACCATACAGATTTTAAATTGGACTGAGATCTACTCTCTGGCTCAACCATTCAAAATCTTTGATCTTCCTCTTGTGAAGTCATTCTTTTGTCAATGTGGAGGTTTGCTTTGGGTTATTATCAAGCCAAAATGTGAAATTCAACTTCATCTTTAGCTTTTTCACAGAGGCCTGACGGTTTTGTGCCAAAATGAACTGAAGATTGAAACTGATCATAATTCTCTTCACTGTGAGTCTGATGTTCTTTTAGTGATGCACTCAAAAATTATACTGTTTTACCACCGTTTGTAATTATAGCCAAAATGATTAATCTTGGTGTCATCAGACGTTAAGACATTTTCCTACATGCTTTTGGCAAACTTGATGTAGGTTTTTCCAAAATGAGCTTGAATGTTCTTCTTTGTAAGAAAGTTTTCCATCATGCTACCCTACTCAACATCCCAGACATATGAAGAATATGGAACATTGTTGTCACATGTGCACAACCAAAAATTCCCAATGAGACAATTCATCCTCGTCTCATTTATTAAATCACAAAAACATGGCATTAACAGGAGTGTGTAGATGTTTTATATCCACTGTACTCTCAGACATATATAAACATTCAAAAACTGATATGAAAGCTAGAACTAAGATGAGTACAATAAAACAAATCACTGACAGAGTAAATATTATGCACATATAGAATGCCTGCTGCTAGCAATACATCGCTAAAGGAAGATCAAATCCTACAGTACTGAGTCTCAGCTGGATTAGAGACTATACATGACTTGGAAAATCCAGTTCAACCATCAGTAATTTAGTGACTGTAACCACTACAGCCTGTCATTCTGCAAAACAAAGAGCTAAATGGTGGAAATCATCCAGTAACATATACCTGAGGACTGTGAGGCAATTAGGGCACACATCCAGACATATAACTACTCTCTCTTATACACCTGCACAAGACATAAAAAAATAATGAGACTCAAATGTGAATTCTTTAAAACATTATCTACACTTAGACATTTGAAATCAAATGGTAACATTTGAAGAAGAAGAGTTATAGCCTTGCAGCACTGTATTAGATCTTTTTCAGCAGTCTGGAAAACACAAATTATACAAATACTGTCCAGCAGTAATTAATGTCTCACATACAACAAATAAGTGGAACCCACACAAGTAGCCACATACAGTGGAACAACGGTTTTCATCATTAATCTGTTCTAAAGTGTCTCATGATAACTGAAATGAATGATAAATTAAGCCATATGTCCCATAAGAAATAATGTAAATCTAATTAATGTGTTCCAGATACTACAGAATATTAACAAAAATACATTTAATATAGAATAACTATAGTTTTACATACAGAACACAATGAGAAAAAAAAGACAAAGTGAAGACAAAATGAAATGGACAAATTTACATTTAATATCACTCTTACAGGTTTACGTTCTGTTTTACAGAGTGCTGGTGTGGTCAAGCTGACAGCCCTTGTTGTGTACACCCATTCTCGACTGCTATTTGTTTAACAGAAACAAATAAAGACAAAGTCAGAGAAAAGAGAAACAAAGGCAGAGAAAGAATGAGAGACAACGCCTGAGAAACAGAAGGATTGTACGATAACCAGGGCAAACAATAAACCCAGGTTCCACGGTACACTAAAATGAGAAAAATGCAGATCTCACAAATGTTCTCTGTAAAGCTTTGTGAAGGTCACATTCAATTAATGTTAAATAAGTTTAAACGTTCTGTATATTCTGTATGTGTTCTCAGCACAGTGTTGCCAAGCTCAGAGAAATGTGGGCTGGGCCAATGTTTCCACGGGGGTGGGGGGGGGGGCATGAACATGCATGGCTGTGTCTGTGAAAACACAGGGCAGAGAACAACACACACAGAGGGTGCTTGACTTAATTATCTGCTTAGGACACTGTAACTCCATATTTTTACTACTAAGTTAGTTGTTCGCTGCTATTTATGTTTAAATCTTGTTAATAGCATCTTTAAAAACAATCAAACAGAGTGTCCCCTTGAAAGTTGCCATCTTGGATTTAACGTCAGCTTTACAACTGATGTGTGACACATCAAACTGGAAGACAACTTCATCAGAAAAACAGTCAATGTGAATGTATTTGTTCTCATTCTATGTGAAACCAGAAACCAGATCCTGTTCTTCCCTTCTTGATGAATATTCACCAAAATCATCTGTCTGAATACTAGCACGAGCATCAACAATTCTGCTTTTAAGATGAACAATATTCTATATCTTCACAGAGTAAACAAGAGCCTTGACATGAGCCCACAGACTGAAATCCAAAGGGATTAAATCAGGACAAGGCGGCCACACAGTTGGATCCCTACAACAAATTCACTTTTGGGGAAAGTAAACATCAAGACAGTCTCTGACGATCCTTCACATCTCCTTTACAGAAGAAAAATCACTGTTTTATCATGAGAACGAAAAAGTGAACGTGAAGCACACCAAGGTTTCTCTGGTGAAATTCTCTACCAGTCTGACTTGTCATACACCTACCTTAACAACTAACAGTGAAGTTCAATCCTGCATAGCTGGTTTTCTTTTCCCCCCATAGCTTGTGTTTAAAATTGGATCACCAGGGACATCTCGACATTAGGGACTTATTTAATTATTTTATTTAAACATTATTTTCTAACATTGTTATGTATTTGACTTATGAAAGTGGCCGTAATTCCTAATACATTTAAAATATTCCTGTACGTGTTGCGTAAGGTAAATATTTTCAACAGTCCTCATTTAGTTAGTGAGTATGGGGCTGGCCTGTTAGCATCCATTTAAGCAAATGAGCAGTTGAAAACACTTTGCGCATGTGGAACACGCTTACTGCTGGCCCCATGCTGGGAGAATCTAATAAAAATGAGAGATTTGCATACATGAGCTTATTTGAATATCGTTTACAGTATCAGCGTTGCTACACAGCTTGTCACTGCCAAACATCTGTCATCTGTTAGCTGCTGCTAACTAGCCAATATAATGAATAACGTAGACAATTTAATCGAAATTAACAGTTAGATAACATAGACAGTCATCTTATCTTAACAAATGCTTTATTTCCTTTATTCATTACTTAAATGAACTGTATTTAAGTTTCTTTTAATCACAATAACCAAAGTAAAGGCAACAGAATACCATCGGTAAGTAAGCCTCTTGACAGTGGATGCATCTCACAACAGGAGTGCCAAATTCAGCACATCAGATTATGCTTTTTGGAATTTCATTTATGAGGTGCATTTGTAGTTGAATTAATTGAGCATGTTTGTGTGTAGTTTCACTGACGAGTCAGATGCTGCCAATTCAGAATTTATTGTTCCCCACCTGGCTTTCTATTCTAGAGGTGCCACTGTTCCTTACCTTTGAGGCATCCTGTGTTGACCCTGTGTTAATGTGCAGAAGACATGATACAGATTCATTACTAATGATGGTATTCCAAAGGGAGCACATGTCTTCTTATGTTGTATGGGTATGAAGTGGCTGTCGAAGATAAAGAATGGATAGTTACTCTCCAATATGAGCACTGAAATGCATCTGAGAGAATTTCAGAATCAACTCAACAAATCAGAAAAAGTGTTCAGGTTCTGGGCTGTGTTCTGTCAGATACTAATTAGACTTGCTAACAGAACTTCTCTTTTTTAAGAAAAGGAGACGTGAGCAGATGAGGAGCCCTACAGCATCTTTCACAGCATCTGAGTCCCCGAACTCTCTCTGATTCAGCCCAAGGCTACTTGGGAGTATACACTCAAAACATCCTGCTCAAGGATAGGAAAACACATCCAGACACAAAGCTACATTTTTAAGCAAAAGAAAAATTGCAGACATTTTCTGCAGTGTACTGTTTGAACGGGTTCCTGCTGTCTGTGAATCAATGATGGTCTCTTGAGATATAAAAGCTGCCAAAAGCAGTAGAAGATTGTATACATGTCCCCATAAAGGAGTACAAATAATAAATGCAGTAATACTCTATTCACTCTGGTTAGTGTCAGATATGGACAGACTGATAGCTGAATTATCATCCTTTTCAAGACAACTCCATTGATTTGTTGAAAGAGAGTGTTGGGGATGAGCTGTATTAAGAGGTATGCAGTATGCTTCTATCTGAAAAATATTTGTGCTTGTTAGCTTCACTCTTCACTGCCTCTAACATTAAAAGTGAAACAAATCTCGAAAAAAATAGATTTTTCTGAATTAATTTAATAATGAAATTATTAAGCAAAGTCATACAGAGTGATTTAATGTGAAATGCAGTAATGGAGAGAAACTTAGTAGTCAGAATTGCTCATGTGAGACAACATCCAAAGCAGTGAATCCCTCTAAAACACATGTAGTGGCTACTGGCCAATGTAAGTTACATTTTTATTATAGCTCAAAGATACAGTTTTGGCATATGGCAGGCAAGTACAGTTGTAATCAAAATTATTAAATCCCCTTTGCAAAGTAGGATTATTAGTCACATTTATACACTTTCAGCTTTTTGCAATAAACCAATCAAACAAGAACAATTAAATAGCTATAGCTAATATTCTATTCAAGGGTTGAATAACTCTGAGACCGCAGTAGTCATTAAAAATGACATTTTGTGTTCAAGTTGGAGAAACCACTTGTTGTGTTAAGCTATTTAAATTGTTCTTGTTTGGTATGGGGCAAACAGCTGAAACAGTGCTAATAAACCTACTTTGCAATGGGGGTTGAATAATTTTGATTACATCTGAATATACAGAACATTGCAAAGCAAAATTATGCCCAAATATTTTTTGCATGTATTACAATTCTACCATTATGAATACTAAACATAAAATCCATACAGCAATCCATTATAACATTAAAACCACCTGCTTCTATCTACACTCATTGTCCATTTAAGCTCCATCCATCCATCTATCACTCATCTTCTGCTTATCCATGTCTGGGTTGCTGTGGTAACAACCCAAGCAAAGTAGACCAGACCAGACGTCCCTCTACCTAGCCACCTGTTCTAGCTCATATGGAAGGATTCCAAGGCATTCCCAGGTCAGCTGAGAGATATATTCTCATCAGTATGTCCTAGGTTTTCCCCGGGGTTTCCTCCTAACTGGACATGCCCAGAACACCTCACCCGGGAGGCATCCAGGAGGCATCATTACCAGGTGCCCGAACCACCAGATGACGTCCCTAGTTGAGGTCAACAACTTCCCACCACCACTGCGGGAACTGTGGGAAACTGCTTTCTGCTTCTGAGTCGCATGACCATTTGCCAGAATCTTCAAGGAGCTGTCCGATAGTTGTTTTCTATGGCCTCACCAACTTCTCCCACATCCATGTTTTTGCCACAGCAACAGCCAAAGCTGTAGCCTCCCTTGGGTCTTTGGCACTCGTCAGCTGCCTTTGGAGTCCCACAAGACAACCAGACCCAATAGGACTCTTTCTTGAGCTTGACACCCTCCCTCAACTGGGGTGTCCACTACTGGGTATGGGGGTTGTCACCCCAAGAAGCACCAACGGCCTTGAGGTGACAGCTCCAGTCATCTGCCTCGACAATGGAAGCTCGGAACATAGCCCATTCAGACTTTATGTCCCATGCCTCCCACAGAATGTGACTGACATGAGTCAGATACAGGAGTTGAAAATCTGTCTGACAGGTTCCTCAGCCAAATGTTCCAAGCAAATCCTCACTACATGTTTGGGCCTGTAATTTCTGTCCGGCATCCTTTCCTGCCATCTGATCCAACTCACTACCAGGTGGTGAATGGTTGACAGCTCAGTCCATCTCTTCACCCTCTTGACTATAAAGTCAGTCATTGAACTTCAGTCTAGGGTGTCCTGGTGCCACATGCAGTTATGGGCACCCTTGTGCTTAAACATGGTGTTAGTTATGGATAAACTGTGATGAGCATAGAATTCCAAGTAACCAAACACTACTTGGGTTCAGATTGGGGATTTTATTCTTCCCAATCATGCTTCTCCAGGTCACACTGTTGTTGCCAACGTGAGCATTGAAGTCAACCAGCAGAACAATGGAGTCCCCAGCACACCAGCACACCAGCTAATGACACAAAGAAGTCTGGGTATTCTGAACTGCTGTTTGGTGCATAGACACAAAGAACAGCCAGAACCCGTCTCTCAACCTGAAGGTGTAAGGAAGCTACCCTCCCATCCACTCTGGAAAAACCCCACACAAAGGCACCAAGCATGGGCGCTATGAGGAAGCCTACCCCTGCCCGACACCTCTCACCTTGGGCAACTCCAGAGTGGAAAAGTGTCCACCAGATGCTTGCCAAGGAGCCCCTTCCCCAGGTTACCCTATTTCAGGTGAAGGAAGTGGGGTATTGCTGTTTTTCTCTTTCTCCACCATAATAAGGTAGATCCAAGAAGGAGCCATTTTAACTCCACTGATCTTATATGTACACTTTGTAGTTCTACAATTACAGACGGTAGTCCATCTGTTTCTCTGTGTACTTTATTAACCATGTTCTTCAATTATTAAGACCCACACGGCATGTATTATATGTGTGGGGGATCATTCTCAGCCCTGCAGAGACCTCGGGCTTTGATACTACCAGAGGTGGGGGACTCGAGTCTCATGACTTGACTCAAGTCAGACTCGAGTCGCAATTTTGAGGACTCGAGACTTGCTTGACTAACGCTGGTGAACGACTCGACTTGACTTTGACTTGGTCTTTATGACTTGAGACTCGACTTAGACTTGAGACAGATGACTCGAAAAGACTTGATTTTTTAAATATTTGCAATTTAAAAATAAAATTAGATTACGTTAGATTTTATTTTGAAGCATGATCGGCTTACTTTACAGTGCATGCAGCACGTAAAACGCTAAACAGCAGCAATAACGAGCCGTTGTAGCACACGGAGCGAGGAGACCAAATGTTTAATTTAATTTTCGTCTGATGAACATGTAAACAGTCAGCTTAAAAACGCACAAAGTACTGAAACGTGCAGCTTATTTTCTGAGATAATGAGAGAGAAAGGATATAACAGGATGACAGAGCAACCTAAACTAATGAAACAGCGCTTCCTTCTACAAACCAATCAGTGTCGAGTGAAGGAAGCCGCACACCACGTAAGTGATGACGACAGTACGTGGGTGTGTCATAATAAAAGCCCTTTGAGCACTTGCAAAAATGCAGTGTGAAAACAAACCTAACCGGACTACATGTATTAAAAATAACACGCACAAAATGTATACAAAAAAAAATAAATAATAATAATAATAAAAATAAAAACACATGTGGTTTTTGTATGCCACATGCTACTGTTGTTATTTTGTTCTGTTCATATCTACCCTGTCTAGCAATCTTGACATCTAGCATACTGTATGTAAATATAAAATTGCTTAAATTTGAAAGTTATGCTAAAGTTAAATATTTCTTTAATGTTGTGGCAGAGATGTTTGCTAGTGTGGATATGAACTGGACAAAATAGCATGAATAGTAAGTGGCATACTAAAAACATTGTGTGAATGTTTTCATGGTTTGATGTGATGTTTTGTAATGTTTGTAATATTAACATTTCAGACATTGTTTTTATAGGTAACATGTTTACATTTCAGACTATATGTTTTTATTTATTTTTATATACTTATTTTTATTTTATCTACTACTCAGTTGATGATAAAATACTTTTTGTGCTCAGAAATGTTCATTAAGAAGCACCTTTGAGAGATGCATTAATAGGTGATGGATAAATGGCGTGACCCTCTTGATGGGGGAAGTAAGCAGTTAAGTAAGTTATGTAATTGTATGTTTGAGGTTTATTTGATGTTTAATAGGTTTAGTTTATGTTGAAATAAAACTCATGTTTGTATACAACAGTCTATATTGATTTAAATGTGTAAACTGGGGTAGATCAGACTATATTTGTATGACTTGTGACTTGCTTGACTTATAGCAGGGACTCGACTTGACTTGCTTGGTTCTCACCACAGTGACTTGGGACTTGCTTGAGACTTAAAGGCAATGATTTGAGACTTGCTTGTGACTTGCACATGAGGGACTTACTCCCACCTCTGGATACTACAACAGTCTTGATCTGTAAAGTTTATATTATCTAACGTTGATTCATGATGAATATAAGTCTTGATCAAATGAAGTGTATCGAGTTTAAAAAATCTTTGATACTGAGAAACTAAAACTATTCATGTGCCTCATATGACATTGTTTAATGTGCTCAATTTAAAGTAAAGCATTAATAAATGTGTGTCCTCTGGTTATTCAGATGACTATTAATAAAGGACATTTAGCTTTTTAGTGTAAGTAGTGTAATGTAAAATAACTGATTACCCCATGAAAGGGAATATGGTTGGTATATGTTTTTTTGTTGCAAGGGCACAATTACTACATACATTTACATATTTAATAGATTATCTATTTACAATGACAAATGTAGCATTAGGAGATTTTCCTAAATGCTCTTAGGATACAGTTTCCTTACACTGAAGCAAACTTTAAGTAGTGTATCAGAAGAAAACACAGCAAGGTTTAGCTGTAACTGAAGTCGCGTTTCGATTGACCCTGAAATATTGCAAATTAGAATTGCAAATAAAAATGTGCTTAATGGAAACACGACAATTTTGAAAAAACTCACGTTTTTCGATAAAAGTCTTTTGCGCTAAGATGAGGTGGTTTTTCAGTCGTATCGAAATTGGTTTATATCGCAAAAGTGTAATGGAAACACTCGAATTGACTTTTTTCGCATCAAGGGAGTCACGTGATCAACAACCGGACGTTTCTATTGGCAAAAAAGACGACGAAGAAGAAGACAACAAGAGAAAGTAAGAGGATGAAGATGACGCAGCATATGTGGAATAACGAGGAGAATCCTTGGACAATGTGCAGCTGCTCCACTAGAGATCTCACAGCATCACAAAGTTCATTAAAAGTTGAGTGTGTCATTCTAAAATGTTGAATCCACAGCTCTTCTGTAAAATCATCGACTACAGTTTCCCAAAAACGCTGCATACGTAGCCGCTCCCAAGTATAAGGGGCTTGTCACTCCAAAGCCTCGATAAGTCTCCGTCTCCTCTGATGGCTGATGATGAGCACTAGTGCCGTGGTAGCAGTATGTATAAAGCTGAAGTATGTGTTTACATCCACTGCCGCCATGTTTGTAATGACTTATCGCGAGAACAAACATATTCACACGTGATTTTATAAAAGTATTTCACATTTAGTGGAAGCACCACAATTGTGAAACTTGATTTGTCAAATTGTTTTTTCAATAAAACGGAATATCGATAAAGTTTTGCACAAAACTGCAATGGAAACGCGACTTGTGTCACATGTTGTAATTCCTGTAATGGGATGAAGGTAAAAATTAAATATAATGTGATAATCATACACTAATATTACGCAGTCCTCTGACCAATAATTTTAAGATCACAACAAGAGGAAATGATGTTGAAGCATTTAAAGCGGCATGGCCTGACATCATGGCACATCTTTGCTATCAGGATTTCATACGTTACCTTGTTTATTTTAAGCCGTGTCTGGAAATGAATAATAATGAAAAGACCGTATGAATGTGCTGTAGAGCAGAGAGACGGGACAGCGGGGGAGTCTGATGAAAGCAGGGTGGTCCACGTGAGTCAGGATGCCAGCGAGACGCTGAGGTCAGGAACTCAACGGGAGATCAATCAGGCTGATTATTAAAGTATGATGTGGTGCATTGATTGTCCCCAGCATGAGTCAGAGGGAGTAGAGAGAGAGCAAGGCTGAGCAGATACCACACTGTCATTAGCTTCAAATGCACTCGAGCAGAAAATGAAACAGGTGAATGTGAGCTCATGGGAAACTAAACAAACACACACACACATATATATACATGCACATGTCTGGATATTCTCCCTGAGACTGACAGGCTTGATGGGCAGCTGACCTACTGGAGTAGAATGTCATTGAGTTGAGATTGATCTGAATATCCTCACGGTTACTTACGCGTGACTTTCAAAGGTTTTTACAACTCAGTTGCTTAACAAAAAAAAATTCTGATAAAAGATCTGACTGGAGTACAAAGTTAACATGGCTAACATTGCTAACTAACATTTAACACAATAGTACAGTACCGTTATTTCCATAAAAAAACATTAAAATGTCTCTTAACCCACCCAAAACATATACGCAGTAAGTTATACTGTATGTGTCTGAAACAGTGTTTGGAGTAATCTGGTTGTCAGTGTTTTGATGTGCGATGTACTTTTGTTTACATTTTGGTCCATGTGCTTGTGTTAACCTCTTGTCTCTGCCTTTTTCCCCACCCATGTCACGCCTTTTGTCATGGTCTTTGTACAGCTGAGTAAGTGTACAAAGTATTCAGTTGTGAATATAAGTAATAGTGCAGCAGAAAATCTCAACCACTGTAAACTCCAAACGAACTTTTGAAGGACATGTGGATTCAATCATGCTGATATGAAACCTTTAACTTAAATCCTGTTAAGAGGCAAATTTTTGAGTGGTAATACATCAATCATTCATTTGAATCAATCAGATCTGACCGTCTCTTATTCAGACTGGAAGTGTCATGTGTCTCTTAAAGGCACAGTATGTAGTTTCCAGCGACATCTAGTGGTTTAGTTTCCATATTGCAACCAACTGAAGACTCTTTCCACAGCCCCTCCCTTCCAAACATGAAGGAGTCTCTACGGTGGCCGTAAGACGTCATATATCTTTGATACTCCCGAACGCGATGTCTAATAGCAGCTTTAGAGCTAGTGATATGTCAAGTGGTAAGATTAATTTCAATTAGAAATGTATGAAATGTAATATGTAAAATGATCATAGCTACAATGCAGACAAAACATATTTTCTGCACTTCAGTAGTGCTATTGTAAACGTTAGCCATTTTCTGTACAAAGTAACAAAGTAAACTCATCAAACTGCTTCACTGTAGACAGATAATGCAGGCAGGATACACATTTTTCTCTAGTCAAGGTAAATAGTCTCTAGTCTCTAGTCACACTTCAGCTGATAAGAGTTCACACAATCAGCTCATATTAGCTAAGCTCGTGAATTAGTGCGCAGCTACGAATCTCCCGTTCCACCTTAAATGCTGCAGTAGTGTTCAGCTCCGATGCGCTACAATGTCCTGCAGCACCATTTAAGGTGGAATGGGGGAAAACACTGCGCACACGAATATGAAGCTAAGTTTCATCATGTTTTCTTTTCTTTGACGATTGAAGTTGTGTTTATTGTTTTTGACGAGCATAAAAATGTTCCGCCATCTTAACAAATACCTTTATTCTTGCTTCTTCGTGTATTTATTGAGGTATATGTTTATTTCTTCTTCTTCTCCTGTTTTATGTCAGCCAATGGTAAAACAAAGCTACAGCGCCATCGAATTTGAGTGGCCAATTCGTCATTACAGCACAAACGGTTTTTGCTATCCTCGTTTGTCCTTTTCGAACTACTGTAGAAACATTGCGATGCAACTTGGCGGTCTCAGTCGGTGTTCGACCCCCGACCAATGTAGATATAAACAGCTTATTCTAAGGTAAAATAATCAAACGACTTCTTAGTTTATAATGATTAAATGTGTTTTTAATCATTTTTTATTATCTTAAAATCTGCTAAAAGATAACCCAAAATATTACATACTGTACCTTTAAATGTTGTGTATTGTGATTGAGTTCCTTCACACTTTGATACAGATTTGTTTAGATTTTACAGAGCAATGCAGAAGTGAAGTAATCAGGTAATGAAATTGCAAATTTAGAGAACATAACAAATTTATAATGGATCCCAACACTGGACCTAAATTATATTGACAAGTGTAACCTTAACCTGAATGTGATTAGAGACCGTGGCAGTTGGCCAATAGAGGGCACTAAGGTGCTGCTCTCCATGGTGGAAATAGATTTTTATTTTCATTTTCAAAATAAACATCTTTAAAATAGTCAATAAATATGTAATTTAAGTATGTTTGTGCTAAACAAACGTTATATATAAAATATAATTGGGGGAACTGAGCTTCCTGGTTCAGTCTCTCTCTCTTCTGAGGTGACAGAAATATCAGCCAGTCAGAGAAGCAGCAGCCAATCACTGACCTGCTGACACAGGATACTGCATAGCAACAGAAATGTAGCCAATCAGCATCACCAATCTATTGTAAAGGAGCTTCATTTATCACCACAGCAGAGTCAGTCAGTGGTTGTAGGAACATCTGACATATTAACATGTCAAACTTGACTAGAAATGTCTAATATTTAGTCTTCATTGTGTTTTTGCTCATTTTATTGTAGTTTCTGAATCAGACTCTTCTAATGTCTGATTCTAATGCTAATCTAATGATTCATACTGTACTTTCTATCTTTACACATTTACATGCAAATAATGACAATTTTCATTAACTATTAGTCTGCTGGTTTTTTAATACTAATTAAGTAGTTAGTTACTTTTTACAGAGCTCTGCTATTCTGCAGTTTGTGTTAAATAATACAAACCAGATTCCAAAAAAGTTGGGACACTAAAAAAATTGTGAATAAAAACTGAATGCAATGATGTGGAGGTGCCAACATCTAATATTTTATTCAGAATAGAACACAAATCACAGATCAAAAGTTTAAACTGAGAGAATGTATCATTTTAAGGGAAAAATACAAACCAGATTTCAAAAAAGTTGGGACACTAAACAAATTGTGAATAAAAACTGAATGCAATGATGTGGAGATGGCAAATGTCCATTTTATTTGTAATAGAACATAGATGACAGATCAAAAGTTTAATCTGTGTAAATGTAACATTTTAAAGGAGAAATATGTTGATTCAAAATTTCACAGTGTCAACAAATCCCAAAAAAGTTGGGACAAGTAGCAATAAGTGGCTGGAAAAAGGAAATTGAGCATATAATGAATTAGTGTTAATTGGTCTTCCAGCTGTTCGTTATATGCTCAATTTCCTTTTTCCAGCCACTTATTGCTACTTGTCCCAACTTTTTTGGGATTTGTTCACACTGTGAAATTTTGAATCAACATATTTCTCCTTTAAAATGTTACATTTACTGAGATTAAACTTTTGATCTGTCATCTATGTTCTCTTACGAATAAAATATTGACATTTGTCATCTCCACATCACTGCATTCAGTTTTTATTCACAATTTGTTTAGAGTCCCAACTTTTTTGGAATCCGGTTTGTATTAGGATTTTTGTGAAAACTGACTGAATATGACTCAAACAGCCCCACCCACAGTATGTTTCACCAGCCTTAACTGTTGATGTTACAACTACTGGACTAATCGGGTGACTATTGAATTGTAGTGTTTGTTAGCAACGTTAGCAATATTAGCATGGACAATTTGTGCATGACATCAAATGAGTTATAGTCTGTAATTGTACATTCATATAGCCTATCATGAAGACAGAACAATAATAAAAGAATCTGTACATTTTCACTGCATTAGCTATGGTGGTAGAGGTGTAGCTGGACAGAGAGTGAGGGAGGCAGAGAGAGATATACAGAGAGTCAGAGATAGTTCTCTTTCTATTGACTTGGAGGCAGTCATGCGATTGGTGAACAGAACATGAATGCCTTGGAGCTCCAGTGAACACAGTATGGATTTACCACTACATATTACACATTACATTTTCTTTGGGCATTTGAGCAGAAGGAGCAGAAGGTACAGGATAATGTGTCTGAGAGTACACGCATGTGTGTGTGTGTGTATGTGCTTTTATCAAAGCCTCACTCAAGTGTGAACCACTTTTGGAAACTGCCTTTTGAATGAGACTGAGTAGTTTTGCATGTAACAGTGAGGCACCACAAAGGAGACATACGCACTGAGGTAATATTCAATTTACACAGTGTGAAAGCACACCAGAGACTCTAACACAGCCAGTGTATTATGCAGTCCTCAAACGCTCCCTCTCTGGAGTCAGAGAGTGGATGTCTTAACACAGGAGAAAGCAAGCGAGTGCTCCTCATGGCTCTGAAGGTTGTGCTTGTATTACATACAGTAGCTCTCTCTGGAGATGCAGGAGCTTCTAGAGCGCAACAGTTTCAAAATGATGTAGAGTTGAGTTGGAGTTGACCTTTCATCTTCTGCCCACTTCTGTAGCAGCTTGGATGAGCTTCATGAAATATTGGCAAAATCATGATTCCATTAAATGAGAAATTCTCAATTTCGGCGGCATTATTCATTTCATGCGATATTTCTTTCACATGTGTGTCAGAGGCTATGGTGTTATGATAGAAAAGATTTAGTTTTGCAATTAGCATGGGGTCAAATTCCTTGGTGTTTTTACCAGTCCAGCCAGTCTGATGGGCATTCCAGCTCTTTTCAGTGAGTCAGATCAGTTGGCTCGGCTCATCTCCTTAATGGCTCTCCATTCAGTTCGCCAGTTTTTTTTTCCAGCACATTTATTTGTATATTATGTATTACTTGATTTCAAAAGTCCACCTTTTAGTTAACATAAGAACAAAACTGCATGTTTTATGTAAAAAAAATGTAAATAATTGTGATAAATAGTTTCACTACATGTATTATGTTCAAAGTTGACAATGTACTGAGATACGATGCAAATGTGAGTTTTATTCAGGGGAGATCAGGGGAGAAGACCAGTCAGTGGTAAGAGTATGAATGAGAACGCTTGTAATGCTTAACATGGCATCTGTTTGCCCCTTCTCAGAACTGTACAGTTGCCTAAACAACTAAAAATGTTTTATTCATTACTGAGGCAAACACTACAAACAGTCAGATTTTATCAGTAATTTCAAATGTTTTTGAAACCATAATTCGACCTTCGGTTTCACATATTTTGGTTTCTCCTCATCCAAAGAAATATGAGTTTGGTCTTGTACAAGTGGAATAAATGCCCAGCTGCATTTCAAACATAGCAATTGAGTGAAAGACCTGTCTATATGGATTCTGGGCAAATGCAAGAAGAAAACTAGGAATTATATAGCCAGAGTCCAAGGCAGGGGTCAAATGACAGCAGACAGGCAATGTACTGGCTGATTCATCTAACAACCATCAAGGGCAGGCAAATGTCAAAAATTCTAAGAAGTTAGAAGGCACACTTGAAAACAGGCAAGCCCAGAGGAACATTTTATTGCTCAAATTGCCTTTTTTTTTTATCTCAGGAGACTTAATGGAAATTATCCCAAAAACCCTTAGAACAATTAGCATGAGACAAAAAGAAGACTTGAGATATTTTAGGCCCATTATAAACATTATAACTATAAACCGCATCAACATGAGACATATCATTGAGATCATATTGAGATTTCTGTCTGCAGTAAACATGGTCCAAATCTGAGCGCAATGTGAGACATTACTAAAAATCAAGAGGAGACAAGTGAGATTACTGAAATCCTTTTCTCAGGAGAAATATCTGAGCAGCAGGAGCCTTAAGCTAAAGTTGTGTTTCCACCATGTTTCCATCTGCATCTCATGTCATTGTTGTCTAGGAGTAACTAGACAACTAGACAGATCTACTTTTTGAGTTTTCTTTCCTCTGGGAGAATTACATTAATTACATTACAAACACCAACGCTAGCGATAAACAATAAGCAGCAGGTGTTGGGTAATGAGGAGGCAGAGATGGAATGTTCCAAAGAATTCCAAGAGGGGTAACAAACCTAGAGAATAATGAGGAGTTTCAGATATAAGATCTAAACACTGGTTTTATTTCAGTTCACCTTTACAGTCTGCATGATAGCATTCAAATAGTAAATTTAGCACTGTGTAACAAAGTCTGCTACAATTTCTCATTAGGAGAGATGTTCTGTAAATCTTCTACAACCTATCAACAATAACTACATCTGCTTCAGAACAAAACAACAACAAATTCACGTCTATGTTCTGCCAGATGCTAATTTGCCAGGGGAAATTTTTGCTGCTCGTATATTACTCTTAAGTGGCTTAGGAGGAGATTCTCATAAAATTGCTTAAAAGAAACAGCCTAAGAAAAAAGTTCCACATGTGATACTTCTGGTCAAATAAAAAATATTAGCATGACCAAAACTGAGATGATTCTGAGAGTCCTGACTGAGAAATGATTGTGTATATATTGAAATTCCTGCTGCAATAGTGGAATTATCAAGTAAACATCAATGTTATTATCTTAACAAATCTGAGCACAATGTGAAAATTTGAGATTTCTACTAAATCTCAACAAGAACATGAGATTCAATGGTAGATACGAGTTTAATTCGTTCTGTAACAGAGCTCGTAAGTCAGTCAACTTGTATATCAAACAAATTTCTCCCATTTAAAATAACTGAAATAGATTTAATCTGTTCCAGCCCTGTGAAACATCCCCAAACCATCCTAAATTATGGACAAAAACACATGTTTTGAATTAAGAAACACACATATATACTTTACCAATGCATAACAAAATATTTCAATTTCAGATTTCAATAAATATTACTGTAAAAAACTTTTGGGGGAATTCTCGCTGTAGCATTTGAAATTCGCAGGGAATTCGATGCGAGTTATTGTGTAGATGTGTAATGAGTAATTTTACTGTGAACTGTACAGTAAAATCTCTCTTCTCCCATTTCACTTCAGCATCTGACTGCTGCCAAGAAATTCAGCAACTGGCTGAAGAATGGGAGGCCATGGTTCCTTCTTTGCAGTTCAGTACAAAACACAATTTTCACTCAGAAGCAGCATAAGTCTCCATATCTACTGTATGTTCATGACCGGCGCTCGCATACACGAATCACGGGTTGTGCCTGGGCTTTTCTTCCACGCAAAATAATATTTACAGTATTTAACATAATTACTGTATGTATGTTATTAAAATGATCTAAATTTAAGCGTTTAAAACATTTTTACAATCAAAGTTTTTACATAATTACTGTATGTATGTTGTTAAAATTAAAAAGGTTTAAGAGTTTAAAACATTTTTACTATCGAATTTTTTCAAAAATGATGCAAGAAGGAGTACAGCGCAGGAGATTGCACTTGATTCTGAGGGTAACACATGAGAAAGAATGAGATGCAGGTGTTGTGCTGCCCATACTAGACCTTTGCGCCAACGCACCAACTAGCAGCAGCCGCTCGGATCTTGAACAAAAATACGGACTGAGTCGCAGCTCTTATCTTAAAAAATTTGTATGTTGGTCTGCTTGTATCCCAAGCTACCACTGTACTTTATTTATCTTTTCTCAGGAGAAATCGGAGCAGCAGGAGACTTAAGCTAAAATCTTTTTTGTCTTTCTATCTGATCTCACTTGTCTTTGATAAAATACTGAGGTGTTAGAAATATCCTTCTGGATTTTTCTTTTCTGTGGGATGGCTTTGGTAATGCAGAATAGTTTTTTTTTTGACATTGCATACAATAAGGGTATTCTCATTTAACATCTTGCATGTAGGCATCCATCCTTTTAACCTCTTAATCTAGTTCTGCCATACAAACTCTGAAGAGGACATTAGTGCAGAGGTTAATTATTAGGGTCTTTGCTGTAGGCATTCGGTCTGGAGCACACACTGCTGGACAGATGGACTGAAGAGGCAGAGCCCTGGGCACAGGACCGGGGCCAATCTGGTGGTGGTAGGGAGAAAGGAGGATGTCGGTGATGAGTAAGCACCTGTGATTGATAGAGTGGAGGTGAATTGCTTCCTTTTAAATTTGAGTAGTAGCTCATGATTGGCCAGGAAGCCAAATGAATGGGTGATGTAGCATTGGCTTAGATAAACGCTGATGAGCACCACAACATTAAGTTTTTATTGCAGAACTTTCACTTCTGTTTCTATTTCAGAGTCGCTGTGCATCACCATACCCCTTCAGTGGATGCTGGGCAGGAAATTACATCTACATAGTAGTGCATCTAAAAAAAAAAGAATATCAGGGAAAGTTAATTTTTGTTCAGAACTTAATTAAAAAAGGCAAGTTGTCATTTCATGTTTTATCAGATATGTATTATAGTTTATGCTAATCAAAAAGTAAATTACTATGTTTTTTTTTACTTTTTTGAGTAAATTACTATTCAAATGGTGTCTGCATTAAAACAAAAAGGATTGAAATGTCACTTAACATGTAATGAACATAAATCAGTTTGCATTTTGAGTTAAATTATGAGCAGAATTAACTTTTTTCCCCTTACTCAAATGTTTGTGTCGTGCATATGATGTATATGTATTCCATGATCTAACCTGGCCCAAACATAAAGAGTCATATTATCCATTTAAAAAGCAAAGCAGAAAGGATTTGACTTTTGGAACAATTAGAAGGACATTTGAAAGACGTCACTTTAACTTTTATGAAATGAATTAGATTGAAGTGAAAAGCCTGGAGGGTGGGGAAGAGATTGAAAGCTGGAGGGACGGGCTACTGTGTTAAACAAAGTGAAGCATTAATTAAAAACAAGGGAGCTCATTCAAAAACAACAAGCCGCCTGCGGCAGGCCTGTTGGCAGCGATGGTGTCTCTGGTGCATGGCAAACACACAAAACACACAGAATCTCTAGGGTATGCTTCTGCCACTCTACATTAGCCACCACAACTTGTTCATCTTCCCTGGAGCTCCACCCCCTCTCAAGAACCTCCTACCTAAAATAATGGCAAGACTGAATTAATTTGGCAAACTGATTTTTTTAGATGGTCCAGTAGATTAATTATACAAGAGTTAGTTCTGAGAAAGTAACCGGATTAGACAAGAGACATTGTATGGGTTTCAATATGGAGTATAACAGCACTGGGACTTTTAAATATGTACATGTCACTCTGCTTTACAGGTCTGTGCTATTAACTCTTAATTACATTAAGCTAGTGTGAAGGAAAAGTCTTGGCAGTGGTTCTAAGTGGTCCCATTCTAGGACTATTTCTGTTGCTGGAGCCAAATAAATGTTTAAATAAACAGTCATAATCATGTCACAGTATAAATAAATTTGACTTGACTTATTACTTGATACTGTTAATAAATTAATAAACAGCCCTTGTAGAACTCTCACACTCGAGCTTGTGCTGTTATACCACAGCCTTTGGTGAAATCACAGCCATGCTATATAACAGTATAACAGCAACTGAGCTGGATTTGCATTTGAGTCTCCATTTGTTTGGAGTTTCTACGTTCTCCTCATGTCTGTGTGGGTTTCTTCCATGATCTCCTGTTTCCTCCCACATTCCAAATGTATGGAGGTCAGGTGAATTGGCTACTCTAAAATGTTCTGGTGTGTGTATGTGTTTGCCTAGTGATGGATCTGCCCTGTCATGGGTTTAGATAAGATGTAATGCCCTGCCCTGTGCCTGGTAGAGGGGTAGAGGCCTCACCACAACCCTAATCAGGATTAAGCAGAAGATAATGGATGGATGGATGGAGGGAGGCTGAACTGAGCTTATAGTTCAGAAACATAACACAAGGCTAATGTACACTGAATGTCATGTATATTAAAATCTTTAAGCAAATTCAAGGAAGAAGTTAATAATAAGTGAAGTTTTTCAGTTTATTGAGTTAGATTGTGATTTTGTTCCTAATTATCTTTAAATTAAGATCATTTGTGGAATTGTATTGGACTTTTTCAACCTAAGCCGAATTCAACTGAGTCAAATCTCCAAATGTAAGGAGAATCATTACTGATCTTGCTTCTGCTACTCATTAATGGAAACAGACCTGAAATCTGTGAACACACAGAAAGCAGAAGATACCCATCTAACAAGAAGTATACTCTGAATGATGCTGCATTTTGGTAGAACCCTATGAGTTACAAAAAGCCTTTTAAGACAAAAAAAGTGCGCAAATTATTAGAAAGTTGTGAGGATGACAGAATCATTTTCTTTTAAAACTTTAAAGCCATTCTGAAAACATCCTAAGGATTCTGGGTATCTAGAGTCAA
Source organism: Crenuchus spilurus (assembly GCA_036984385.1). NCBI lineage: Eukaryota > Metazoa > Chordata > Actinopteri > Characiformes > Crenuchidae > Crenuchus > Crenuchus spilurus. Next base: position 68,167 of record BRDA01005014.1, read on the forward strand.
CAGAGACACCCTATAAACCATTTCCAAAAGGTTATTCTTAATCAGTGTTGGGGTTGTTACCAAAATGTGATACATTACAAATTACTACTCAAAATTTGTAATGGTATAACTTATTAGGCAAAAGTTCTTATTCCTCATTTACTTCTGTTACTTTATAAAACCCAAACAAGTCTGTACCAAAACAAGACAGTCAGGTCTGCCTGATTAAAATGACTGGTTGATGCTGTATGAACACCCAGAAACAACTGTATATCATGATGAAAAGGCTGAAAACAGCAGCAGCTCAAGTCTTTTTAAAATAAAACAAAGTTCACAGAGCTGTTGGGAATGAAGACTGAGGTTGACCTTTTACGGTGATGTTCAGGATTTCCATCCATTAGTTTCATATTAGCATGTTCACAGTGGTGGAAAGTTACATTTGCGCTATGCAGCTAACATTCACAGCCCATATCACACAGTAAGGTGTGTGTGTGTGTGTGTGTGTGTGTGTGTGTGTGTGTGTGTGTGCATCATGCACAAGGACCAACATAAGCATTAAATCTACATCAAATGTATGTCATTTTGTAGACATTAATGTTGGGTCTCACTTTAATTGGATAGGCTGCTATTTATAAGGCGGATGTGCATGTGAACAATGAGCTTTAGTCAACAAAGCAAAACACATGGCTGTGACAATGAATAAGACAATGACTGACAAGGACTGTGAGACAAGAGGGGACATTAAAGCACATCTCATTACAGACAAAACGAGGAATTGAGGCTGTATAATGAGACTCAGGTGTTGATACTGACAAGGGGTGGTATAATGCCTATGAGGTTCACAATCTACTTCTTATCTACAGATGATCAGCAGTCCAGTTGATAATGAACAGGATTAGAGTAAGGTTGAGGGTTTGGGTTGTGATTAGGGGTGAAAGTAACTGACAAGTTGATTCTAATAGATAATTAGAAAGTAAACTAATTGGAAGCTACTTACCTAATCTACTTTTGAAGACATACAAGTAATGTACAGGAAAAAAAAAAAAACTTTACTGTAATACATTATGTGTACACTGTTCCTAACTCATTTCTGTATATCCTCTAGTGGCCAGGACAAGATGAATAAATTCTGTGTTCAGGTTTGTTGTTCTTGCACATCCCCATCAACATTTCATCCATCAATGCTATAAAAATATTATAAGGGGATCCTCAAATAGACCAATATTAGGCAAAAAAAATGCATGTACTGTCACTGTCAAAAGGGGTTCATATGTATGTTTCATGATTTTATGAATAAGCAAGTAAATATTTACATAAATACTAACAATATATAATAATACCCCACCAACTCCACCTCGTGACTTTCAGAAGTAAATTATGTTTTTTTGTCCCTTGTTCTATCTTAGAGTTGGGCTTTATAAAAGAAAACATGTTCATTGATTGAATGTTGAATGCATAACAGGAAACATTTGAGAACCACTGTATTAGTCTTATGGACAACAAATATTTGGCTAATGGAAGCTTGTTGTATTCCAGAGGTCAAACAGGAAATGTTTGACCATTTTGTACATCCATTAGACAAAATGATTGTATGCATATCTCCATCCAAAGGGTGGCCTGATATTTGAGGGGTGGCCATCCCCTAACCTGTTGATTGTCATTACTGTGGATTGAAATGGTTATCTAGCACAGAGTTGTGAGATGTCACTTTATGATAAAATCAGAACATAAACTACAAATACAAAACCTGTACAATAAGATGTTAATTTAGTTCACTTTTTTCACTCATCTGTGTGGTGGTGCAACAGCACTAATGGTTTTTTCAGCATTTGATCCAGTTTAGTCCTTGTGGTATGGTTATGAAGCATTGCTGGTTGGCATTCAGACAAGAAAATGTTACATATCTAGTGACCTCTAGTGGAACATTTTTTTTGCTTAACATGCCTCTACCAATTGGTAGAGATGGCACAATCACATTGTGTTAAGTTCAACATCTTCAAGATGATATGGTGATGCAAATGTGCTCTACCAAATGGTAGAGCAGAATGTAAAAGGTTTAAGGTGCATCCCCTACTGATAAACACATTCAACTATGCATACACAAAAAGCATAACCAATACAATTGCCTGAATAAAATGAGTCTTAGGTCACCATGGGTACTGCCATATGTCACTCTAAACTCTCTATTTCAAACAAAACCAAAGATATTTTTTTTTATTTCAGAGGTGGGGGGACATAACTGGTTTTATTCAGGGGCCGGGGGGGGGGGGGTACATTTGCTTAGTACAGAGTTCTGTAGTGTTAGAATTCTGTTCCTATTGCCATTAATTCTTATACCAACTAGCATCCAGCAAATTCCACGGCTGGGTCACCTTCACACAAGGCTTCAGAGTAATGAGATATGATGGGTCAGTCCCTGTTGAGGGCTGATGCACCTTCCACCTGTAAGACATGAGACAACATGATGACTGTCCAGTTGGGGCCAAAGGGCCTAAGGCTGCCGAAGGCCTTGTGTGTGCAGTGTATGGTGGTGTGTTTAAGTCTAAGCACACTGTTTACTATCCGTGCCATGCTTACGAAGTGAGAACAAAATGACTCAGCAAGGGTAACGAACGTTGCCACGGGCATAAATACAAACCCCTCATAAGTCTACTGTCAGAAGGAATTAACGTTAAATGTTCACACTCACTTTCTTTCCATCACCATCCACCATATTAGATAGCAGGTTGGGCTAACTCATGAAAAATGCATTGCAGATTCTTTTGCGTGCCACTTGCATGAAACACAAGGCACAGATTTCTCCTCATGTTGTAGTCTTTGCATAAGAACTTATTGTTTTATTTATGCGTGCACTACACCAGTACAATATGTCTCTTCCTACTCCACTGCTAAACGGGAATGAAATTCTGCCGCGCATGTTTATTTTACGCGGTTCTAATGTTAAAATTGTGAGATGCAGTTTGAAACATAATGCTGCTATGGTGACAAATCATTAAAAAACAACACAGGGATATAACACATCACAACTTTCTTGGTATGGTAAATTAATAAGTAATCAAATTTCTATGGCTATGTACAGGCATGCAAGCCAAGTCTTTGAAAGCAACCATTTGGAAACACTTTGGATTTTACTGTCAACCCGGCCCGGGTAAGAATGGGCTTGATGTGACTCATGCGATTTGCAGGGATTGCAACGGTAAAGTATTTTGTTTGGATTTGAAAGAATCGTTAAAAAATCTATTTGTGACCCCAAGAATTGATTCTGGATTGCTTTGTTCAATTCCCAAAGATTCGCAGCCCTAGCCAGAATGTTTGCTGATTGGCAGGTGTTCAAATACTTATTTGCAGCAGTAACACAAATAAATGATTAAAAAATCATACATTGTGATTTCTGGATTTTTTCTTTTAGATTATGTCTCTCACAGTGGACATGCACCTCAGATGAAAATTTCAGACCCCTCCATGATTTCTAAGTGGGAGAACTTGCAAATTCACAGGGTGTTCAAATACGTATTTTCCTCACTGTAATTATTATATATTTAATTTTGTTATATATTTTGTTGTATAATCTTACTTATAAGTAAGACTATACAACAGTTAGTTCAGACCAAGTAACCTAATTGGACAAAAGGCTTATTATAAATAATAATAATAAATCATAATTTTTAATGCTCAAATGTTACTCTTTGATGGCTCAGGAAACAATAAAATAAGGAGAAATAGCATGAGACAAAAAGGAGACATGACATAACTCAGCTGTATTGTAATAGTTATTCACAGCATCAAACCTGTTACGGCTTACTTCTGGATTAGAAATATTTGAGTATAGCTGAGAAAAGTTTATGTTGAGATTCTTTATTAAACATGTGTTTCACACTCCTGCCTCAGTCGTGCCCCTAGCCTCACCTCTGGCCTGTAATGTGTGTGTTTTCCATGCCTCCACGTGCTTGTTTTGTCTCTCACATGCTGTCTGTTTCCCTGCCATCTTAATGTTGTCCTGTCTAATTAATGTGCTTCACCTTCTTGTATGATCCCCAGCCCTGTGTGATCATCTCCTCTTGTAATTATGTATAATATTTAAGCTCCTTTTTTGCCCTGGGTTAGTCATTATTGTTGATATTGATAAGAGCCTCGGCTATGTCTTTGTTTTGGTTTTACAGTCACAGTGTACGACTTGGTACAAGAAAAGTCAAGATGTGTGCAGGTGAAAACAAAATAACAGGATAAACAATAAGATACAGGATCCCAGGCTAGATCAGCAAAACAGTCTTACAAGGATAATCCAAAAAGCAAGGCTACTCAGGCTAATTAGGCTATTCAGGGTAAGTAGGATACTCAGGTTAACTAACATTCTAATATTGAGACAATATTGAGCAAAGACTGAGAGTTAGAACACAGCTTAAATACTGAGATGAATTATGAGGTTGATGACTATCAGGTGAATGGGACTGTGAGCAGGACGTGACTGAGCAGAAGGGATTTTGGGAGTTGTAGTTGGTAACAGGAGCTATGGGCATAAACTGAAACAAGGGGAGCAAGGGCTTATGGGAATTGTAGTAAGGAAGTAGTGTGATATGAGCCGAACCAATACGGAAGTACATAGGAGGACTGTATGTGTGTGTGTGAATGAGCGAGTAAACGGGAAAGAAGCTGAGCTAAGATGAGTGGAGGAGCGATGGAGACAGGCTGAGAAAGGGGGCATCCTGACACACAGTGTTTTGGTTTAGTTGTGCTTACTATTAATAAAACTCACATTTTGGGATCTCACCGCTGCTTCCTGCTTCCACCCCCACACAATGTCACAATAAGTGGAATTATCTCAATAAATCTGAGCACAGTCTAAGACTTTTTGGGAGACTTAAAAAAAACAACCCAAAAGTAGACCTATGTGAGTTTATAGAGGACTTTTTTGAGAAATGTCTGCACATCAGGAGGAGACATAAACAAAGGTTTCATCTGTGTTTCCATTTGATCTCACTGGAAAAACTACAGAATATAAAAGAGATCTTCATTTTCTGTCTTGGGGGAAAGAAAACAAGATACATATCTGCTAGGGATGTCCCGATCACGTTTTTTCTGTTCCCGATCCGATCCGAGTCAGTAATTTTTAGTGTCTCCCGATACCGGGTCTCAAACCGATACTTCGCGTCGACTACTCGAGTCGATATATGTGATTTGCGATTTTATACGTAATTTACAAATTTTGAGAAGTATAGTGTCTATATGATAATAGATCATGATAGATAATATGATCATAATAGATCAAGAATAGATCTTTTATCTTCATAGCCAAACTCTGGGCCATAGCCCTCTGTGATTTTTAATGACTGAGCCTAGCCTAGCCCTTGTCTTTTTTGCACTAGCCCTGTAGGGATCGTCTATACATAGAACAAAAGAAAGG